>JAIFOV010000088.1:0-106002 GCA_020654155.1 Novius pumilus
TACCAAAAGAGGAAGATTGGTATGCAATTTCAAACCAGTTTTCGTAATTTTGGCAGTTTCCGAATTGTATTGGTGCTTTGGATGGTAAGCACGTCACTATTCAAGCACCAAAGTTGTCAGGAAGCTTATATGGTGCTGCTTGCTTTAGTAGATGCCTCTTATAATTTCATCATAGTCGATGTAGGGGGTTACCGAAAAAAATCGGATGGGGGCATTTGCAATATTTCCAATTTTGGAAATGCTCTTGGAAATAAAAAAGTGAATATTCCGGAAAAAAGAACTCTTCCAGGAACGAACGTAGACATTCCGATGCTTATTGTTTCCGACGAGGCATTTCCTTTAAAACCGTATTTAATGAGGCCTTATCCTGGAAAAAATTTATCAAATTAATTTATAATTATCGTTTGAGTAGAGCGAGACGAATATCGGAAAATGCTTTCGGAATCTTACAACAGAAGTTTAGAATTTTTACGAGACGGTTACAAGGCACACCTAATAATATAACGAATATTATTCTTGCTTCGTGTGTGCTTTACAATTTTATCAGGAAGAAGGAAGGTTATCATTTTAGCAATATCGAATCCCACCAAGCTTTGGGAAGAAATACTTTTCAATAACTATCCCGTCGTCTAGGAAGAGGAACAGAAGAAGCATACCAAATAAGAGATGAAATAAAAGATTTTTTCATTTCCCTTGAGGGCAGAGTAGATTGGCAAGACTATCAAGCGCTATCAATATGAATGGTATTTTCAAAATTGAGAATGAAGTTTTTTACTCACCTGCTACATTTAAGTTTTCGGCAATTGATTTCCAAATCCTTTCTTTATATTCGGAATTCGGATATTTTTCGTCTGATTGGTCGTAAAGAACCGGATAATTACGTATTTTCTCGATAATTTTTTCCGTATCAACCATTTCAAAAAAGAAATAGAAATCGGCTCCGCGTCTTTGAACAAAAATCTCGACCGTTCTGTCACAACCTACTAGGAGTTTTATATGATAATAAGTATATTAGGAACAGCTAATAAGTAACAAAAAAAAAACTAAAACAGCTTCATGAGAAGAAAAGATTAAACAATTCCAAAATATACTTGTCTAAACCTATTCTTACCGGTAAAGAATTATAAATTTTCAGTCCTTCAACAAACAATGTTCGGTCCATAGTATGACTAGAGGATCTTGCAATCCGGAAGTCCTGAGCGCTCCGCAGCCCATAGCACAACATTTCAGATTTCTTTTTCAGAAATTTCTGCAGATACTCCGGAGTTTTTTTATTTATGGTTTTATTAATGAGAACTAGATTCGCTTGAGTAACAAGCTGCCGAACACTCAAGAATCCCAACTTTTCAAGCATAAATTTCACAGAAGTATACCCATCGCAAGACAACAATATTCTCATAGCTTTATTCAGCAGAACCTGAAGTCTCTGTATGTCTATTACACAGACTCAAAATCGAGGAACAATAGTTAAAACATGGAAAGATAATTGTGTTATACATTAGCCTTTTGCACCAAGGTGACAGCCGACTACAGACCATACGGAAATAACTAATTTTTTTACCTAATAGGGGTGTGAATAAGTCTTTCCCGTTTTTTTCCAATTTTGAGACTTTATTGTGAAAAAATGGTTACAAATGAATTATTGAAAGTATTGGCCATTGCTAGCTACAACTTTTTCCCATCTTTCTGGCAACATACGAATCCCGTTGCGAAAAAATTCGACCGGTTTGGCCTCTATCCAGTCATCCACCCATTTTTTGGCTTTCTCGTAGGAATGGAAGTGCTGGTCATCCAGGCCATGCGTCATCAATCTGAAGAGATGGTAATCAGACGGAGCAATGTCTGGACTACACGGCGGGTGGGGTAGGACTTCCCATTTGAGCGTTTCTAAGTATGTTTTCACCGGCTGTGCAACATGTGGGCGAGCATTGTCATGTTGCAAAATAACTTTGTCGTGCCTATCGGAGTATTGTGCCGTTTTTTCTCGCAGTGCGCGGCTTAAACGCATCAATTGTCGTCGATAGACCTCGCCTGTGATCCTTTCATTTGGTTTCAGAAGCTCATAGTAAACCACACCTAGCTGGTCCCACCATATACAGAGCATGAGCTTGGCGCCATGAATATTTGGCTTGGCCACCGATGATGATACATGGCCGGGTAGTCCCCATGATTTTTTTCGCTTCGGATTATCGTAACGGATCCACTTTTCATCGCCAGTCACGATACGATGCAGAAAACCCTTTCTTTTATGTCGCTGAAGCAGCTGTTCGCAAGTGAAAAAACGCCGTTCGACGTCTCTCAGCTTCAGTTCGTACGGCACCCAATTTCCTTGCTTTTGTATCATTCCCATCGCTTTCAAACGCTTGGAAATGGTTGTTCGGTCAACTCCCAATGCTTCGGCAAGTTCTTCTTGCGTTTGACACGAATCTTCATCAAGCAAAATCGCCAATTCTTGATCTTCAAAGATTTGCGGCCGCCCGGAACGCTCCTTGTCTACCACGTCGAAATCGCCAATTTTGAAGCGCCGAAACTATCCGCGAACACTTGAATCATCGACGCAACCTTCTCCATAAGCTTCCTGAAGCAATCGATGCGCCTCGGCAGCAGATTTCTTCAAATTGAACCAATAAAGTGAAACTTCCCGCAAATGACGTCGACTCGGCTCAAATGTCGACATTTTCACGATATCAAAAATGAATGCTGCGAAAAAATTTTAGTAAATGTGTTAGTGTGGAATTATTGACAGATGAATAAGCTTTGATTTTGACATATGTAACCATTGAATTCTGGCACAGTATTGATGGCGCCATCTCTTGCAAAAAAACGGGAAACACTTATTCACACCTACAATAATTTCCTGCACAAAAAATCAACATGCTTAGTAAGATTCAACTGACAATCGATAACTATACCTAAGTACTTAATCTCTGAAACAAACCTGAGTACGACCTCATCAATTTTAACTGTATAGTTTCCCCTCTCAAATTTGATACAAGAATTTTTAGTCCCAATTATCATACCTTTTGTTTTGTTCTTATTTAATTTTAGTTTATTAAACCTCATCCACTGATACATAACTTCAAGTTCTCTATTGACCGCATCCATAACTTCACCGAAATTAGCTCCAGATACTGATATTAAGGTATCATCTGCGAATAAATTAAGAAAGGAATGTTCCAAATACCTGTTTAAGTCGTTCATGTAGAGAACAAAAAGAAGGGGGCCGAAAACGCTCCCCTGGGGCACCCCACATTTAACTTCGAGCACTTCGGAATACTTATCGACAATTTTTGTCTTTTGGGACCTATCATTTAAAAAACACTTAAGCCATTTTAAAACCGTACCACCAATTCTGTATTTTCAATTATTTTGGAAGCTATTCTAGGAGACACTCCATAGATGGCATATGCAGAGAAAAAAAAATAGAATCTAAAATAAAAATCGAATTTCTGAGTTATTCCATGTTGATTTTCAAAATAAGACTTTTGCCGCGTAAATGGCCAGCGCCAAGATGGCGGTAGGTTATACGTCATAATTTTTATAGAGGTTAGTAAACAAGTCAGCATTTCATTGTAAAAAGTATGAATGCGAAATATAATAGTTGATTTCTAAGGAGTTTCGACGGATTTTATCAATATACATGTGAAACAACCATCAAAATGCAGAAATCACAAAATAAATGGTGTTTTGTGCCATGTTGTAGGAGTACTTCCCGAAGTACGCCACATAAAGTATTTCTCTGTGTGCCACAAGATACACATAAAAAAAGAAAATGGTTCAAAGGAGCTAGAAGAGATATGCCTAAATCAAAATCATTGTTTTTCTGCTGTGAAGATTATTCCAAGGCAAGCATCTATCATATTCGCTATATGAGATCAATTGAATTAGTTTTGTTGTCACTGAAGCTCGAGGAAGATATGGAGAACTACATGAGATACAAATTGATGGGAGGAAACACTCTTCTGAAGCCAGGGGTGGTGCCTCATATATTTGACTGTCAGACTGATAGAAAAAGAGCCAGTACCGCTCCTGATAGGTCAATATTTGTTAAACGGCAGAGGAAACAACTAGCCCATGAGGCAGTTGCGGAAAATGAAAGAAAACACCACAACTTGCTACTGATAACCCCCACTGATGAACCATGTGCCGGTACCAGTGCTCAGTCACCAGGAATAATAGAAATCGATCGTCATTCGTCAATTCCTGCTACTGTGGATGCATCAGAAGTACCACTGCAAACTAGAAATGTTGGAATACAGGCAAAACCACATTTTCGTAGTAAATATGTACAGTGTAACATCACAAGTAGAATGCAAAATACTGCTACTTCACCAGTGAGGTCTTTGTCGGCTAAAGACTTCTCCAATCAAGATGCTTCACAATGTTGAAAAGATGTTATTTTCACGAAAGAATAGTAGTAGCAGTGATGCTAAGGTAGAATCAAGTACCAGTTCATTTGTTCCAAGCTCTGATAGTGATTACAAAGGAGATAATTTTCCACAACATAAAGAAGATCAGTTACGAATATTGAATAGTACTCGGTTATTGATAGAGAAAAAACCAAAGAAATATACCTGATCATTAGTTTCCACATGTAATAAATTTGCTCAGCACACAAACCAATATTTGTAAAGATTATTTGATGTTAACTCTAATGAAAATTAAACTGAATCATCAATTTTTTATCTTAGGGGACATGTTTGGAATGTCTGTCTCCAATGCTTTCAAAATTTTCAAAAAATCATTGTTGAAAATTGTGTCTCATTTGAGGAGTTTAATATTTTGGCCATCTCAAGAAAAGATAAAATATAATTTACCTATACCATTCAGAGAACGGTACAGCAATATTCAATCCATCATAGATTCCCTGGAAATTCAAATTCAAAAGCCAACAGACCCAGTTAAACAAGCACTCACTTGGTCAGAGTATAAAAAGTGCAATACTGTAAAGAATCTGATTTCATCTACACGTGATGGATTCATCAACTTCATATCAAAAGGATATGGAGGAAGAATCAGTGATTCTTTGATAGTGGAAAAAAGTGGCTCCTTAGATTTACTTCCTAATGAATGCAGTGTGATGGCGGACCGTGGCTTCAAAGAAATTGCTGAACAGTTACATGATAGAAACTGTCAGTTAGTTAGGCCACCTAGTGTTTCCAGTTCAGTAAAACCCACAAAGTCAGCAGTGCTCGAAAGTAAACGAATAGCTAGCTTACGTATTCATAAAGAAAGAGTGATTCGTAGATTGAAAGAATTTGAGTACCTGAAACCACATTCTGTGATTGTGTGATTAGTAGAAAATACAGACCATGTTATTGAAATTGCATGTGCATTAATAAATTTACAAGGTCCCATTATAAAGCAAAAATAAATTTGTTCTAGTAAGTTGAAAACTGCTGTATTTCCAGTTTGTACCTCTCATATTTTTGAACAATTTTTATACTATTGAAATCAAATATATTTTCAATAAAAATCAAATAGTTTTAATATTTCATTTTTCCATCACTCCCTAGGACTTTCGATGATAAAACATTGAAATTTTATGTTTTTCATAAATCGAAGAGAAACATACTGGCGTTTCCTCATAAAATGGTAAGAATTTTAATCTTATTTCAAAAGCAAAGTTCAAACATTTTTGATATAATAATGATAACAATGTAATTAACTCAGTGAATTCTCAAATTTTCTTGAATGAAAAATAAAATGAAATATCTTTGATAATAAAAAGAATACCTAACAAAATTTATGAATTAGTAATAATACTTTTAATTTTTTTTTCAAAATAGGGATGGGCGATACGAATCTCTAAAGGGATTCGTATGATACGTATCTTCATAAAGATCCGTACCGGTTATACGAATCATACGAATCGTACACATCACTATTCCAAAAAGAAAAATCCAATCTTGGCTCCAATCCAATTGCCTTTTTAAATTGTCACGTCAGTCAATAAAGTGAGTTATTATTATTAATAAGATTTCCATAACTACAATGACACAAATAATACCTGATGTTCAAAAAAATATTTTATTTAACAAACAGATTTGTACAGTTTAGAACAGCGGTGCTCAAACTTAAACTGCTGGCGATCTACCTCAATATTTTTAGACTACTTACGATCGACTCTGAGAGGCGGCAAGTATGTGTGATGCAGGGTTGTCGTACATACACGTACACCCTACCTATCTAGGTAGGGTGTACCGTAACATATATAGATACATATTAGCTTTCCGCACAATTTACATTATTTTTGTTAAGGTTTGGGTTAGGTTTACTTAAGTTCTTCTCTACAATGAAAAAACTCCTAGTTATTCAGAATTGCGAGTTTATTCGTTGTTACAAAACAAAAGAGTTACATATGGTGTTAAACTTAACTAAGGAGTGACTTTGGATGTTGAAGCGTGGCACTGCATGTCCTCAGAATACTTTTCATAAGATGGTGCGTAACCACTGAGTGCTAATCGCAAGCATGATGACATATGATCGTCAGTTAGTCGATTGCGATATTTTGACTTAATTATCTTCATTTCAGAAAATGCACACTCGCACAAGTAAGTTGACCCAAACATTGCCGTCAGTTGAAGGGCGACTTGCCTTAGATTCGGATATTTATCTTCAGATATAAAATACAGAAATTTATATCAGATGCTGTAGCTTTGAGATGTATATCTGGTATAATCTGCACCAACTCATTTTCAACAGAACATGAGTTCATATTAAACTGACTTGCTACTTCAGTAGCTAATTCCTCAATGTTTTTACATGAAAAGGATAACTCATAAATGTTGCTATATTTGCCAATTTACTGCAATCATAAAACGCATTTCGAATTGTCCCAAAATATTTGATAATTCAGCCTCATACGTATGATAATTCAACTGAGGAATCCTTGCTTTCAAAGACGGAAAATGTTTCAAATCCTTTCTTTTCAGTTGATCTATCATAAGTCGTAATTTACTTTTGAATGCGTTTACTGCGCTAATCATCTCAATAATAGTTTTTCCTTTACCTTGAAGCTCCAAGTTAATGGTGTTTAAGTGCATTGTGATGTCAGTCAAAAATGCCAAATCAGTCAGCCATTTTTCGTTTTTCAACATCTCAGTATCATCACCTCTTTCGTCTAGAAAAGCTGTGATTCCGCGCTTCCCGAAATGGTCTAGTCTAGAAACAAGGCGGCTTTTCATTGACAAATACCGCGCGTTCCCTTCATAAAGCCGACTTTTGCCGCAAGCAGCGTTATTACGTGATAAATTTTTGTAGTTTAGTTACCTACTTATTGAAAATTTTTTTCTTCTCGAGATATACTCAAAAAGCACTCGCGATCGACTGGTCGATCGCGATCGACCGTTTGAGCACCCCTGGTTTAGAAAATACAAAATTTCCCCAGTTCATTATTGCTTTTTCTGTAACCAATCTTAAAAATGCTTCATCAAAGTTCTCATACAAAATCAAAACGTTTTTAGTTAGTTCATAATCTGGACTAGCCACACAAAATATACCACGTTCTTTTTGAGCGCATAACATTTGTAATTGCATTTGCGCTTTAAACTTTTCAGTAATTTGACCATTCTTTACATAGTTTGTCACTGATTTTTCACTGGCTGGACATTTCACTTCAACTATAAACTCCGAAGATATTGCATCTGGAGAAGCAGCAAATAGTGGATGAGATGGAAGTATGAATAAGTCACAGTTTTTAAATTTCATATTCACTTGCTTCTCCACAGTTTTTAAGACATCTTTTTCTAAAAGTCTTCCCCTCTTCATACATTTGTTGTCTTTTAATTTATATGCTCCTATTACTGTTTCCACTAGTGTACCTTCTGCAGCTGTACAATGTGCAAATTCAAAGAGTTTTGAAGCAGTAACATGTCACAATGGCGAAACTGATTTTCATTTTGTTTCGCATTCTGCTTCTTTGCACAACTTGATACTAAATTTGGCCTATGGACATAAACGACAAAAAGTCTTCAAATTTCACTCCTCCTTGTGCATGAAATTGAAATAATTGTTTGTATATGGACAACTTTTCGAACTTGTCTTGTGCTATATCAGATGCATAATTGATAATCTGCCCTGATACTTCCTCTCTCAATCCGATTGCTACAATTTGCTCCATAAATGTTGTACTACAGGCAGATGTACTCGGAGGGCATACCCTATTTGTTTTACTGAAATCAGCAACAGTTATAAATTTTGTTGAACATTCAACCGCAGATAATCGTGGTTTCATCCAATATGACGTTATGTCAGTTGGTGAAGGTTCCTCACTTCTCCGGTGCACCCACATCAAAAAGGCGAGAGCATGCTTGCAGCCACCTACAACACTATGAAATACGATTATGATTTTTGTACCACAAATTAGCTAAAGAAGCAGTACAGTCTTTGCAGAATACAGTCAAGACTTTCTCTTCTGTTTCATCTGCAGTTGCTACAACGGAATAGTTTTTGGCCTGGACTTTGTGCTCTGGACATATTTTGCACAGTAAAGTGCACAAAGAGCCCTCCCTTTTCAGCTCTATATACCCAATGGCATTACCACCGTACGCCTCACGAGTGGCCCTATAAAAAAACAATTTATATTTCACGTGAATCAGATATAACCTCAAAATTATGAAGAAAACAATCGAGACATGTTTGTCCGATTTCTGATCAATGTTATCTTGATAATTCCAATAACTAAACATTTCTGTACTTACATTGTTGCTTATACATTTCTGAATTCGGCTGCATTGAAACGGTCATCATTTTTAATAAACTGCATCACCATAAAAATGTCTATTGTCGGTAAATTATTAGAAGATGCTTTCACGAACCCTTCTGACGGCATTTTTCGATGGTAGTTAATAAACTGAGTTAATGATTTACTTTGAAACAAACACACCAAGGAAATCTCATAACAAGATTAACACCTCAAATGTCAACAAACGACATTTATGAAAATTCTGACGTCACGACCAATCAGATTGCGTTTCGAGTGATATTTGAATTTGTTCATTTTCACCAACTTTCAAACTCATATTTCATTATGAATCGGCAAAAATATCAGTTTTTAGTAAGTAGAAGTTTTGATGCCCGCTTTCTATTTTCAATGATAGATGAATTACACTGATATACGTATAATGAAAACACCGTATTCGGTATCTTTTGTTGTTTGAAACTGAAAGAAAGATTATAAAGATATGGAACATTTGGTCAACACATGGGCGACCAAATCTCGATCCCGCTGGACAAACTTTGAAGCAATATTGAGTAGCACTCTTTCATTATTACGATTATAATTTTCGTTGAGAAACGTCTGTTGAATTTTCAATACCACCGTAAGAAAACAAAACGAATGCCTGTTTAGCGTATATGTAATTAATATTGAAAAGATCAAAGGAAGGAGCCTGCTTTTTTATAAATGAAAGCTCCAACACCGATTTGCAAAGGGGAAACGTATTTTCGAGGTCTTACTACAATGGAATGGGCTATTGCGACGCATTTATTTCTCCATTGGTCCAGCGATCCTTTCTTTAATTTAAGGATGATTTGACAAAGGTATCGTCTAAGGGAATGGGGAATATCATCTTCTACATCATCCAGGAAAGAGTCAGGTGCAGGATACGCGTCGATATTGAAAGGTGCAGATCTTATGTCTTCGAGAGTGATGGCGGCTGCTTCATCAATGATCCTGAGTTTTTCATCTTTAGAATTCTTACTTCGCGATGCATAAAAGTGGTCGGACAAAACCTTATAACACGTATTCCGAAACATGACGACAGTCGACTTGCCAGGATTATCAATAAAAATTATGTCGTCTTTAAATTTTTCTTGCAATCGAAGCCTAAATGTTGGCTGTGAAGGGCGGCAATCTTTCCCGACTTTAGAAAACAATTCTCCAAGAGTGTATTGGCATTGCTCGACGTTGTCCAACAAGTAATCGTAAACTGGTACCATAGATTTGTCAACATCTGAGCTAATTTCCAGCTTGTCAATATTTTTCCTGGAGTTTAAACCATCTAATCTCAACTTCGTTCTGCATTGTACATGGTACCACGCTCCTGACTTGGAAATATCTCGTACGCTTTCTAGCCGTTCGATAATGGACGAAATTTCTGTTGTCGGAGTGAACGCTCGAAGAATATCGAGGAATGAATACTTTGATTTTTTATCTCTTACAAAGTGGGCAGGTCCTACCGTACTATTTTTAGTAGACTCACAGCAAATGAAGCAGGACTTTGTGAAGTCGAACGTCTGCCTCGCCAACGGCTGCGCATCGAACTCCACAAAAGGGCGATTGGTGGCACTGCTCATAGAGGCCGAGACTCGACGTAGGTCGCCATAGTTTTTTCTGCATGCCTCGTGAATATCTATGGAATCGACACCTGTCAACAGCTTTTCGTGAGCTTTTTCCCCACGAGCAACACTCGCTGCGATGAGAGTTTGCATTCCTTTCTTTTTTACTTGCACAAACTCTCCGGGGCTTAACAGCTTAGAACAAATGAAGCAGGAACTCATTTTTCCGAACAATCGCTGTTACGTTTACGAATGCTTGCAGGTTACTGTCGTGGTCGCCAAAGAACTGACCCCCCTCCCTCACTAAATCCCATAAGGCATGTGTCCACCACTCTTCGAAATGAGGTAGTTCTTGCTCCGTCCGATAGATACCTATGCGGTTGGGCAGAGGAACTCCGAAAATGCTAGAAATTACTTCATCTTCCCACTTATCAGCAGAAGCTGCTAATTCAGGATGTTTCTCATAAACAACTAATCCTACCTCATTCATAATGAGGCTATCGTGATTTTCCTCAAAGATTGCCGTCATATATTTTTCAGCTGCTGTTTTCTCATTTCTTATCCCCCATGAAACTGCTTTTGTTTGAAATGACATTGTAACTGGATAGCAAATCTTTTTTATCAAGGACAATGATGGTTTCTGTTTATAAGTTCTGCATACGGACTTGAAGTTGGAAGCTGTTACTCTTCCAGCCCTCTGCAAAAACCAGTTGTTATTTTTTGACTGCTGGCTTGTTATCTCTTCTATTCGCAGTATGTCGTCTATTGAAACTGAAAGATTGATTGAACTTCTTTCTTTCATTAATTCGACATACGTGTGATAAACTCGGTCAGTGTATAGGATCGCCAGGTGATAACTCAGTGAGCCGCTGGTATGTCGATAGTGAATCGATGGAAAGAATTATTCACCCACATGTTCGATAGCGATTTATTCGTCTCACGTTCCGATTAATATTATTTGATTTAAAACAATTCCCATTATTATAATCTATCCTTACCTACGTCAATAATATGTAATATAAACTAAATACTACGCAATATTAACTAGATACGGAAGGATGTGCTGACTGGTGACCCATGATGTGAAATACATATAGTACGAATTATAAGTGGGTCACAACAATGATTATTATGGCAATGGCGTGTTTCGCCATCACATACGTTTTTGTCAAATTCTCTTCTCGAAAAATTTGCAACACAAGTAATGTAGGAGTTTCTCTATCTCCAAAATTCGTTGCAAAAGGATCCACGAACCTCATCAAAACGGCACTGGAGCCTAAATTTTCTATCCTTTGTAATAATGCAACTGTCTTTTCACGTGGTATTGGAACCTTTTTTATGTTTGTGGAACTTTTGGCTAAATTACATCCACTTGGATTGCCCATATTCATTTCCTTCACTGGTACCATGGGCCAAGATGCCAATGTGTCTGTGCAAGAAATATTTTCTTTCTTGTCGTTCGCATATTGCACAGCAAATAATATGGCACCCACATGGCTGCAAACTTCACTGTTTCCTGCCATACAGGAACAGTGTGCGGATGAAACGCTTCCATCTTTCTCTGTAATGCACCAAACATCTACAGGTGCTACATTTGTTTTTGGAGAATGTTTCACCTGAAAATAAATAAACCTTAAATATATGAATTATTTTACTATGACACGTAGTGTATCATTAGTAAATACTAACACATACCTTCCCCACTAATACAAAAAAATCTGCAATCGTTGTCGATCCAATTTTTGTAACAAAGCCAGCCTCGAAATACTTGTACGCTTCTAAACTTTTATAAGCTTTCATCTGCTGGTTAGTATAATAACTATGTGTTTGCACAAGATACGCTATAATGTCCATATTTGTTATGGGCGGAATGGAATCCACAGAGTAATCCAACTCTCCGTAACTTATTGAGAATGGGTCAATACCGTTGATTACTTCAATCTTCATAAAATATCTAAATAAAATAATGATAAACACCACATATTTTAAAATAATCGACGGAACATACCTCTGGGCAACATCTGGTTTTTCCTTAACTAAATTACTCAGATATTCGCTGGCCATTTTAAAATTTCAATCTACAAGACACCACAAAGCACAACACGATAAAAGAATAAAACACTCAAAGCTAGCCCTTTATATATTCGCCCAAATTTAAGAACTTTCGCTCATTAGTAGTAAACTGGTATAAGCGAATGGCCTTTGTGTGCCCACAGCGGCCATCTTTGATCACGTGATTTGGATTCCCTAATCCCCCTGAACCATCCGTTATTTACAAAAGAAATATTTCTAAACTAAGATAAACTTCGCAGAACCTAATAATATTTACAACCTGATTATTGCGGGTTTTCCCGAACTACTTAGTTAACACCGCTTATTAGGGGAGTGAATGGGATATCTTTTTTTACAATCATGGAACTTAATTCTTTGTTGAAATAAATATTTTTGCTCAAACCTGCGGTTGTATCAGTTATTTTTAAAACTTCTACAAACTTGTATTGAGCTACAAAACGCTGATGAAATAAACTAGCAGAATACATGCTGTGGGAGCGATAGACCGCACATAAAAAATATGTAGGCACAATTGACGTAGATATTTATTAACAACGATATAAAGGATGTAGCGATCTCAGTGCGATACGATAATCCTGATGCATGAAGATTTAGTTTCAACACGTGACGAAAAAGCGCGGAGTGAAATTTGTAGCAACAATTCGCAACGTGCGTACTGGACAGAATGAATTTCTCCTGCGGTCGCTCTGCCGATGACGCGTGAGTTGGCAGCCGTCAACGTCAGCTGTCAATGTCAGTTGTCGACGTCAACCTGGCGAAGTCTAGCTGTGGCTAAAGGTCTCCCCACCGGGGACGACTTGTCATACGGTGGTTCCTTTAGCGCCACAATGCTTTTTGTTCTGTTGGCTGTCGCATAATCATCCTCATCATAAGAAGCAAGCATTTCATCATTGTCTACTTTCCGCGAGAACGTCGTTTTCACATTCCAACTATTTTCTGTTGTCGAGTTTAATTCGTCAGGCAAACATAATCGGAAAAAATCAATTGCGTCGCTTACATTTGGCGTGTGAAATGTTGATTCGAAAATTATAATCATCGATTTGAACCATTCACCCAAATCTATAACCGAAACCAGAAATTTTGGGTCTTTTCACTGAAAATTCCAATTTTTTCTTTCACGGGATTCTGCACGATACTCCCAGTTGCGTCAAAGTGGATGATGGGAAGTATTTGACTATTTTTGACTTTGGACAATACCTGTAATTGCTCAATGCTACATAACAATACACCGAAAGGATCACTGAATATGGCACGAATGTAATCTTTATAATTCTTCAGCATCAAAACCGAATCTAAAGAGGATCGACGTGATAATTGATAATTGATAGCACGTATACGAGAAGTCCAATTTTCGATGACTCTGGCGCATAAATCGGACTGAATCTCGTTGATACACTGAGTAATGTTGGCTTTCAAGGCAGCAATGATTTGTGGCTTATTTGCTTAGACCTGCGACTTAAGGAAACCTCACAAAAAGTCTGACGGGGTCAAATCACACGATATCGGTGGCCAGTTCACGTCACTTCTACATGAAATAACCATATCCTTAAACCTCTCGTGCAGAATATCGATTGTGTCCTGGGTTGTGTGGCACGTAGCGCCATCCTGTTGAGACCACATATTGTTGGTGTCCATGTCATCCAAATTAGGCCAACAAAATTGGTAATCACCGACAAATAGCGTCCACCGTTGACGGCGACGGCCTCGCCAGCGTCATTTTCGAAGAAATACGGACCGATGACGCCTCCGAACCAAAATCCACACCAAACAGTAGCTTTATTTCGATGCATTGGCACCTCGTGAATCTAATCCCCATTGGAAAACCCTTAGATTCTCTAACAAATCCAATTTTCATTTTCATATTTGTTCGTTCATTGTTATTTGTTCGTCACTAGTTTAGTATCAAGAAAAGGTACCCATTTTCCTTCTCTTTCTTTCTCAATTGTGAACTGAAGGTGTTTATCAATATCACCACCATTAAAAATTTCTAAGGTCGTTTCCAAATGATCTTTCGAAGTTGCCAGTATAATATCATCTACAAATTTTTTTATAGAACTTGGTTTGTATATCAATTTTGAAATTGTGTGGTCTAGTACATAGTCCATACAGTATTGTGCAAGTATAGAACTTAACTGACTACCCATAGCACAACTCAGTATTTAAAGCTAATAAAAAATAAAAATAAAACGATAAAAATGCAACTAGGAACTAAAATATATATTTACAATGCGATACTCCCTTACGGAATGACTTCCGGCCACATAAATTCATGTGCGGGCTGGCTAATTCCTCTTGCGCTGTCGGATCTTTTGGAAATCCAAAGGGCCAATTCGATACCCGCTAGACAGATGAACTTCCTTCCAAATGAAGCGGGACCAAGTGAAAGTCAACACCTTCCACTTGGGGAAATGATCCGAAAAGGTCAACACCCTGCCGTCGGAGCGGGACCAAGCGGAAGTCAACACCTTCCACCTGGGAAAACAATCCAGACAGGTCAATACCCTGCCGGAAGGAGCGGGACCAAGCGGAAGTCAACACCTTCCACCTGGGAAAACAATCCAGACAGGTCAATACCCTGCCGGAAGGAGCGGGACCAAGCGGAAGTCAACACCTTCCACTTGGGATAATATCCGGACAGGTCAACATCCTGTCGGACGGAGCGGATGAGTGAAAGTCAACACCTTTCACCCAGGACACCAGCAGGTCAATTCCCAGCCGGAGGAAAGGAAGAGGAGAGCTTGTCTGGTCAACACCCAGTCAAGAGGAGAGGGCTGAGTAGAAGTCAGCTCCTTCCACTGATTTATTCAACAAATCAAATCAAATCAAAAAACGTTTATTCAGCTTTCTTTGTGCGGGGCTCATTTATGTTGATATTTATTCATGAAGATGGGATTTTAAGGTCTTGCGACCTTCTTCAATCCGTAGGCTCTAATCTGATTTTACTCAGTTACAATTTAAAGAAAATTTGGAAAATAATGTGGCCGACTTGGCGCGTACCGGAGAAAACCACAGAAAACCTCGCGGTCGCCGGATTAACAAGGGATCATTGCTGAAATCGTTTCGTTAGGTGTAACAGTAATTGACTACATTTCACTTATAGACAGTAATAAGTTAATGAGGATAAGGAGTCCTGTAGTTGAAGTTTTTCTCCCCACAATGTTAGACCAACGTCCGTTTTAGAATTTCTAGGGGATTTCGACATATTTGGGTGATGAAGTAATATGACTTTTTAGGTCATATTTTAGGTCTTTTTAGGGTTAGGTGTAGTTCTCCATTTTTTGGCCCAAGTGCCTAGGCTGCTGAGGTGAAGCTGGATTTTTCTGCTGCAAGTCTTCGCTGTTCTCCCACAGGCCCAGATTGCCTTATCGTCTGCAAAAAGAGCGGAGTCTGTATGTATATTTGTTGGGGTGTCATGTGCGAAGAGTAGGTATAGGATGGATGATAAGATTGATCCCTGGGGAAGGCCTGAAGTGGAGCTGAATGGTTCGGACAGAGTATAGCCAATTTTAATTCTTATTGATCGGTCGGAGAGGAAGGATAGGATAAATTTTTGGAACCCTATTGGGAATCCTACTTTTTTAATTTTGTAGAGGAGTCCGGCATGCCAAACTTTGTCAAATGCACGTTGGATATAAAAGAAAACGGCTAAAACACGCTGTCCTTCATTTAATGAATTTGTAATTGTTGTGTGGAGTTGTAATAATGGGTCTTGGGTAGAGTGATTGGATCGTAAGCCGTGTTGCGTCATCGGAATAATGTTGTGATCTTCAGTGAATTTTTTAACGCGTTCGCATACGATTTTTTCAAAGAGTTTCCTATGACATTAAGGAGTGAGATTGGACGGTAATTATCAAGGTTTGTTAGTGATTTCTTAGGTTTCGGGATCATTACTGTGTTTGCTTCTTTCCACGGTAACGGAAAATAACAAAGTTTAAGACAGCTATTGAAAATATTGGTGATGTTATTAATAGTAGGAGGAGGTATTTTGCGGAGTATGGCACGTGAGATGCCATCACCGCCAGGAGCTGTATTTTTTCCGGAGAGGACAGCGTGCATAACTTCTTCATTTGTGACAGTGGATGTGAAAGGATTTTCGCCGTTCATATCGGTGGTGATCGGTGTGTTTTGGAGTTCGCGTTTTGTAAACTCTAGGTGATCGTACTGGTATTTGTCGAACAGAGGGTTATCGGATTTTGAAAAATGTTTCTCAAATGGGATCGAAATAGCTCTACTTTTTGATGATCGCTTGTTGTAGGAGTTCCATCGGGTTTGATTAAATGAGAGTTTATGAGTGTGCGTTGGCCGGTTATGATTTTAGATTTGTTCCAGAACTGTTTTCCTGTAATCTAAATTTTAAGTCATCTCTATCCATTTATTTTCGTTAAATTTATTTATCTCCCGTCTAGTTAGAGCCGATAAGCGATTGTATTCGGTTTTAATTATGGGATCCCTAGATTGGATAAATTTGCGGTATATCTTTCGTTTTTCTTTGATCAGACTCATAATGAACGGCGGGAGAGTGGATTTGAATATGTGGGAACTGAAATTTCGATAGCGCGATTGATTTCGGACGATAAAAGTTTTATATGGTCTTCGATTTCAGATATAGTGTGAAGGAGTGGATGTGATGGAATTTTTCCCAATAGATGTTTTTGAAAGGTATTGTTATCCTCCGTTCGCGGGGTCGCGGACTAGGGTCAGCTTTCCCTCCGTTCGTAGGAGGGTCCGAGTATTCTCCGGTAGAAAGTCCTCATTTAGGATGTTGATTTGCGCTCCGGTGTCGATAAGCGCTGGGCATCGCCGGTTCCCCACACGGACCTAGATTCGGGGGCTGTTACCCTTCGTGATGGTGACGTTCGCCGCTGCGGTTTCTCCCGAACTGGTGTGCGGCCGGCGTGGGTGATGGCGCCGGCCGCGTTTTAGTTTTCCAACGGCCTGTTGTTTGGAACGGGGCAGTTTCTCCGCCAGTGCATGTCGCCGCAAATGTTGCACGGCGTAGAGGGTAAGTTGTCCCGTCTATCTGCATTGTCGGCCGCCCTCCGAGCCGCTGGCGGTCGATACGGGGCTTGGTGGGTCATCGCCGCAACCGACGTTTCGACGTTCCTTGCCTGGGCGACGAGGATCCGGAACGTCTTCGGGCGAAGAGCACCCAGAATGCCCGAAATCTGTGGCCGAAGTAGATCGAGGATCCGCTCGACCATCTCCTCTTCGGGTTCATCGGGGAAGAGGCGGCTTCCCACCGTTTGCTTTCTTACGATGAACGGCACTGAATCCTCCCTCGCGCCTTATCGGTCTTGGTCGAACCGCCGTCTCAGCTCTCGGAGTACCGGGAGCTGCCGAAGGTGGATCAGTTCCTCTTCCAACTGTTCCACGCTGATGCTGGCCGTTTGGTACGCCGCCAGCTTCTTTTTGGCCTCGCCAGTGAGACAGGCGAGTAATAAATCCCGTCGGGAGTCGGCTGTCTTAGTGTTTCTTTCATCGGCGTATCGATGGAATTGCCTCAAAAACTGATGAGGGCAGGAGGCGTCTTGACCGTCGAAGGTCGGCCTCGGGACGGTCTCTTTCGGGAGCAAAGTTGAGAAAAGTTTTGCGAGTTGTTCCATGGTCACGGTGTTCGATTCACTGGGATTTTCTTGGTCCATGACGGTGGCCGGGTTGATGCCGGTGGCGTTTGAAGCCTCCGCGGTGGTTGCGTCCATAGATCTGGTGTTGACCATGGCTAGAAGCGTTGAATTGTTGGGCGCCACTGGGTGTTGTCCAGTCCCAGAACTGCTAGATCTCGTTGTTGAGTTGCCTCGGCTGGGCATCTGGTTCGAGGACGTGGCCTGACGTCCTTCTCGATGATTTCAGCCTCACGTTTGGGCACGCCAAACTGTTATCCTCCGTTCGCGGGGGGGTGGGGGGTGGCTTTCGCTTCTGTCTGGCCGGTCTGTGTTTGCAAAACTGGCGTAATGCTAGACGTAATGGCCAGAGCTGCGAGTGCATTGCGGGTCCCGTGAGGGAAGATCAAGCCGCGCTGGTGCAGCGATCTCTGCGATGACTTGAAAAGTCGTACTCGAATCGAGGTGAGGGTGCAGGATGAAGCGATAATTCATGGAAGCGCGAATTTCGTTTAAGCAGCGTGTCGTGAAGAATAAAAAAACTCGTCGAAGTTCAGGAGACCACTGGTAATTTCTTTTTTTTTTGCGTGTCTTTGTAAAAACCTTACTGTACCCGGCGTACAGCGTGTGCCGCGTTTGGCAAAATGCCGACCGGTTAAAAAAACCTCCGAGAGGGAAGCCTATGCCTGAAGGGACTGACTTTCACTTCCAGTCTCATTGAACATTTCACACTTATGGCTAGTTATGACTCTAACATTATACATAACAAATCTCTCGGATTGCAAGTGTGTGTTTGTAATAAAATTTGTTTTACCGTCTGTGATGTTTTCTCTCCTCAGACATCAATGATTGAGGATGGTTCTGGGTCGCCTGTGCCTGAAAGGTGGTAAGGTATGATTATAATCCCCAAGTTCGTTTACCAGGGGATTGTTGTGTCTGTCATTTTGGGCGAAGAATTTCTCCGCAGTCTCTCGGATGTTCTTGAGTACACTCGGCATCTTCAGATCTTTGTGTAGTCTGTCGTTTCGGATGAACCAGGGGGCATTCACGGCCATTCGCATTGACTTGTTTTGCACGACTTGCATTTTCCGGATGTGGGAACGGGCAGCGTTGCCCCAGACTGGGGAAGCATATGTCATCATAGGCCTTATAATTGATGTATAAAGCCTAAGTTTGACTTTTGCGCTGAGCTTGCTCTTCCTGTTAATTAACGGGTAGAGACTTGCTTGCGCTTGCTTCGCTTTTGTCGTTCGTGCGGCAATGTGATGTTTCCACGTCAGCCGCCGGTCCATCGTCACTCCCAGATACTTCCCTGAAGAAGACCAAGGTATATTAGTTCCGTTGAGAGTTACCTCATTAGTCGGATGTCGTCGTCGTTTTGAAAAGAATATCGCTTGACTCTTCTCTGGGTTAACGGTGATCAACCATTTGGCGAACCACTCTTGCAAGCGATCCACTGCCTCCTGGAGTCTCCGCACAACCAAGTTTGGAGCTAGCGATCGGGTCATGATTGCCGTGTCATCTGCATAGAGTGCCAGGCAGGTATTGTCGGTTATCGGTGGGTCCCTCGTGTACAGCGAGTAAAGGCTTGGCGCAAGGACAGATCCCTGGGGAACTCCTGCTTCCACACTCCTGATGGTCGAGTGGGATGAGCCTATACGAACGCTGAACTTTCGATCATCTAGAAAAGAGGCAATTAGTTTTACCAGTCCGAGCGGAATGTTGGCGGTGAGGAGTTTGTGCAAAAGACCGGCATGCCAGACCTTGTCAAATGCCGCAGAGACATCAAACAAGGCGATGCCAGTCGATTGTTTTCTATTGAATCCATCTGTGATGAACTCAGCACATCTGAGGACTTGATGGACCGACGAGTGGTTGGAACGAAATCCGAACTGTTCGTCTGGGATGAGGTTAAGTCTGTGGACATGATCTAGGAGTCTGGAGAGGATGATTCGTTCGGTGATTTTTCCGAGCGTCGGTAGGAGGCTGATGGGCCGGTAATTCTGCGGGAAGGTCCCGGATTTGCCTGGTTTCTGAAACACAACAATATCTGCGGTTTTCCAGCAAGCTGGAAAATACCGCAAACGAATTATTGAGTTGATGATCTTGGTGAGTTGCCCCACCGCATGAGGTGGCAGGAGTTTGAGAGCCTTGTTGGGGATGGCATCTCTACCTGGCGCCTTCTTGACTTTTACCCGCTTGATTTCTTCGAGTACTTCGTTGGGTGTCGCATGGGGGATCACATCTTCATCTTCGTCAGACAATGCTTCCTCTACACCATCTTCGATAGCTTCGACGTGGTCGAGATCGGCGCTGGCGTAGTTGATGGAAAATTGTCGTTCGAAGTGATCTGCGAAGGCTTCGGCTTTGTCTTCATCGCTGAAAACCAGGCCGCCCTCCCCATGAATAGGTGGCATCTGAACGAATTTGTTCCTGAGAATTTTCGACATCCTCCATAAGGCGGTATCATCATTCTCAAGAGATTCGATTTTTGCTTCCCATCTAGCGCTGTGGTGGTCAAGGAGGGCCTTTTTCACCGCTCGCGCTAGCTGTTGGTACTCGTGTCGATCTTGCGGGTGCCAGTTTTGTCGGTACCTTCTCCTGGCTCGATTGCGTTCCCTGATCATGTTTATCACATTTTCTGGTGGTCGGTTAGGTTGAGATGGAGCTGTGACGGTTTTGCTGCATCTTTCTATCGAGGACAGAATTGTAGCTTGAAAAACCGAAACTGCTCTATCTATGTCTTCAGTTTCATGAATCCGTCCAAGTGGCGGTAGTGATCTGTTAACATGGCCAGCAAACGCAGTCCACCTTGTTGTGTTGTGATTAGCTCTGAAACCAATTTCGGTGTTATTTCCGAGAGAAATAATTACCGGATTATGATCCGAGCTCAGTTCGTTGAGTGCTGTTATCGAGTAATTCAGGCTGATGTCCTTCAATATTGCTATATCAATGACATCGCCCGTTCCATGATAAGAGTAGAAAGTTGGTTCTTGTGGACCAACCACCACCAGCTCTCTTTGGTCAGAGTATTGTAGGAGAAGATTTCCGTTAGGATTCCTTCTTCTACTGTTCCAGTTCGGGTGTTTGCAGTTCAGGTCGCCCGCCAAGATTGTTGGTAGGTTGCTGACCAGCAAATTGTCTAGATCGGTGTTTAACAGTCGTTTGTTTGGTGGAAGATAGGCTGAAACAAGACGTATAGTACCGACAGAAGAAGTTACCAGCTCGATGGCCGAGGCTTCCATGTTTTCCAGTGCGCCTGTTGCTGCCTGATAGTGATTTATATGAGATTTCACATAAATCGCTGTTCCACCACCCTGACTATTTCGGTCGTTTCGGTGAATCACGTAGCCTGGGATGTTAGCGTTCACAGCTTGACTCAGGCGAGTTTTGATCGGCATCACATCCAGGTCGTTTCTTTGGGCGAATTCTAGGAGCTCGTGTTTGCGCTCTCGAATGCCGTTGGCGTTCCAGCAGGCTATCTGTAATGAGTTAGGATTGAATCGTGTGAGACATTACGGTTTCAGTAGGGCAAGTAATGGTAACAGCTTCTTAAGTTCTAAGAGCTGTGGGACTATGGATTTGAAGTCAGTGATTGCACTGAGGATGTTGGGAGTGTCGGAAGTGTTGGTGGTTGATTTGGGTATGTTTTTCTGGGATGTGGCGTTGGCATAAGAAAGGTTGGGAGTAACCTTTTTAGCCTGAGGTTGGGATTTGATTGGAGTGGAAGCGGTTTGTTTTTTGGGCTTCGGGAAAGCTGGGCAGCCCCTGTAACTGGCAGGATGGGATCCGGCACAGTTTGCACAGGTTGCTGGCGTCTCTTTTGTTTTGTTGCAGGTCTTCGTCTCATGAGGACCTGCACACTTGACGCAGCGTGCTTGTGAGAAGCAGCGCGCCTGACTGTGATGGAAGAGCTGGCATTTGTGGCATTGTGACACGCCAGTCTTCTTTTTCGGTGTTTCCACTGAAATTTTTAAAAAGTTAATATGTTTTAAGTCGAAGATTTTCTTCGACTCAGGGGTTTTGGGTAAAGTTACCAAAAATAGGGCCAATTTCTTTTTGTTGAATGCCGTCATTTGGGCCACGGATTCAGCTTGAATGCCTTGGCTCCTGATGTCGGCGAGGATGTCGTCGCATTCGGCGTCGATGTGTAGTCCGCGAATGACGACTTTGAGGGGCTTTTCCTCCTGCAACATGTAGGTAAAGTGTTCCTTACCTAACTCTGAAAGCATTTTGGAAATGCCTCTGTAGTCGGTCGTGGTGGCGGGGTGTAATCTGACACCTTCGGCGATGTTGCTCGCTTTCAGGATTCGTAACTTCCTGGCGTTGAGTTCGCGTGAAACGAACTGCCATCCAGCAGAAGTTTTATCCCGCAAAATAATAGGGGGTGGTGTCGGGTCCTTTTTTGGACCTTCAGTGGCTGGCTTGGGGGTTGGGGTGGCCGTTGGGGTTGATGGCTGGACTGTATCCGTGCTATCCATCTCGTTGTCGCATTCCAAAATTCCGAACGAATTCGAAATAGCGACTGGAAAAGGTGGATGCGCGGGTGGTGTCGCGATGTTGCGAGGTGGCGCATCCACCAATGTTTTTTCCGTGTCTGCCTCAGTCCTGGGGAAGTCCGAGGTCTGTAATGTACCCGGGTTAGGTGCACTTATCTTCTCTGCTTTCTTTTTCTTCCTTTTTGGGGAAGTTGAGCTGCGGGATTTTTCCCGTACACTGCAATCACTCGCGATCTCACTTCGCGGGGGCAGTAGGGAAGTCAAATGGGCGATTTTTAGCTGCGCGACGGTGTCGTTTAACGAGACGACCTGCGCCTGTAAATTCGCGATCACTTTTTCGTAGTCGCGGAGTTGATTTTGCAACGATGCAATCATCGCGTGTTCTGCGGATACGCTCGGTGCCGACGCACAGTGCGGCCGATTACCGAAAAGCTGGTCAAAAGTCGAAAATTCAAGTAATTCATTTTAAAATTAAACCATAGGGGTTTTGGGGTCGCTGATTTCAAATTTTATGTCAAATGTGGAATTTAACTCCTTCATACCCTGTTGACCACCCTTGGGGTGAAATATCATGTATTATATGTCATAATCAAGTTACATATCGTTTTTCATGGTTTTGGGTCACTGATTACAAATTTCGTGTCCTATGTACGGAATTTCGCCTATTATCAAATAAAAACGTTCAAACGGTGCTCCAAAATTGTATATTAATATTAAATACACTGTTAATATTAAATACAGTATTGTTTTCGTTTGCAAAAAATTACCAATATTACAAGAAAAAGTTTTCATTGTCATCACAGTCGTAATCATCTACATCTGTACCAGACTCTGAGACCGAGCTACTTTCAGCTGATTCGTTTATCTTCTTCGTCACAATGTACAGATGGGGGCGATAATAGATTAATCGTTTCCTTGGATAAAGATTTAAGCGGCTTAACAGGCAACTTTCGGCAACTGAAATGTATGGATCCGAAGCAATTAAAACCGTTTAAATACGTCCTCCATTGTTTTTGACGATAATTTTTCTCGCATAATGTAAGCGATACATTCGAAAAAATTTATTGCAAGCCTCTGAGCATCTTCGGACATTTGACCGATAGGTAACACTGCATGCTGTATTATTTGTGGACCATGAATTAAAAGCTTATGTACCAAAGTGGGCATATAATACCAACTGTACGTGTCAACGATTTTTCTGGCTAATTCCACAGCATACTCCCGAAAATTATCCACATTAATTTCAAAACCACTAGAAATAGCTTGTAATATGATATAAAACCGATGTATTATATCTTCATCAATGCCGGTTATTTTGCAGATATTACATATTTTTCGAAAAACATCGAGCAGTGTTGCCATCGTTCGAAGTTCCACTTCCGGGCTTTGGCTTGTCAACATTCGAGCCCAATTCTGTTTTAAAAGCTTCTTGTATATATTTTTTCTTTTTCGACTGATTCTTTTTCTTCTTTTGAGCGAGCCTGCCATTTCATGATATTCAATTTGTAAGACAAATGCAACAAAAACTCAAAACATCGAATCAACAGTGCAAAGAAGATAGGCCAAATTTCAACTGATCTGCAGAAATTTCCTTCTGTAGCATTGCATCTATGGCGTTGAAATCTTTCGATGTACAACCGCATAGATAACAACGCATCGCAGATTTCGTCTCGGACAATGAATTGCAAACTTTAGTATCAATCATTGTCAACGACAAATTATAACTAACACATACTTTTGTGGCGTTAATAGTAGTTGTATATCTACTCAAATTCTGTATCTGTTGATTCACATTGTCCGTAGTTATTTTTGTTAAATGTTCTGTTTCTTTCGCACATTCAATCTTTATAGGCCGACAATACCTTGGAGATGATGGTCTCGGATTTTTCCAAATTACAGTAGTTTCCTTTGTTAAAGAGTCAATATGCACAAATTGTAGTGGGACAAAAGACGTAAAAACACACTGTCATCGCTACTGCTATTTGGGTCCAGCTTATGCTTATATTCACTGTGCCCCTGAACTACCGTCACAGCCCCACTTGCCAATTAAAGTCAAATTTTCTAGTTTTGTCTGCGATAGAATTTTAACAACTTCTACTTGAGACAGAAGAATACGTTCAGTTGTGTGGTCCAATAATGCTTGCAGTTCCACTACTGCATAATTGGAGGTTACTGAAAGACCTGAATGTGGGTAACAAAGTAATTTTGATTTGCGCACATTCATATACGATGGAATCATTTTTGACTTTTTTTGCAAATGAGCATTACGTAGCTGCTGGTATTTACTTTGTGACAATCCGAGTTCGATAAATAATGATAATGCTTCGTCATTGGAAAAGGCACATAATAAGTTATGGATTCTACTGATCTTCTGTACTTCGTAGCTTTCGTAGGACTACCTCGTGAGATATCGGCCACCACTTTTGCAAAATCATTTTGTCCTCAGACCTCAGTTTAGTTGTTACTGAGTGAAGGAGTATTTCAGTCGATACTGTCGCTCGTAAATCTGCTGTCTTCCTCCGCTTACTTCGCTCAGAAGACTCTGAAAACTGCGTTGTGGCTGACCACAATCTTTTTTCAACTCCAGAAACCTTGATTTTGGTAGCTACAGCGCTTAATTCAACACATTTTTGCAGCCAATCACCATTTTTTTCAAAACCAATCTGTGACCTATTACTTGCGTTCCATCTTGTTCTCATTTTAAATACCAAGTCTGCTATCGTTGCTTTGTCTAAATCTGATAACACGACTTCAGAATCTTGGTTTGGAGACACAATTCGTACAACTCTTGCACATATACAATCCAAATTATCTTTCATAATATCTTTTATAGATTCGAAAAATTGCAGTCTCGTGAAGCCACCTTGAATCGAAGTACTGATACCTAAAACAAAACAAAAGTGTTCGATGACTACAGGACAAATAATATAAACACAAATATTATCACGCAAACATGCCACTATGAACAGGGCCTTATGAAGCAAACGAACGCAAATACAGACGCACGAATATCGAATATCGATAGAACTAGCTCCGATTGCTAACCAAACTTGCTAAACGTTTGTCTTGCTCTTTCTTTTCTACACATATCATACACGAAAATACGTAAGATGTAGTGTTCAAATATATATATTGTTTGTTTACTTTTGATTGACCGACACACGACGTATACATAAGCATATTTACTTTATAGATGCGATTATCTCTCTGTGTCGTTTAATACGTACTATGTTCTTTATTCTTGAATACATGCATAAAAACTCAATCGGCAGGTCTCGGCAGCTGAATCTTGTTTTATTTAGTAGATAATACTTTTACAAATAATCTCCAACAAAATTCCTAACGGAAGTCAGCAGCAATATATTACTTTCTTCTTTCACAACTCAAATTTTTATTGAAAGAGAAAGAAAAAATATGCTCCTACATTTATAATTTTAAAAATTTTCTGATGAACAGTTAGCTTCTATAAATTTTCAAACATATATAACTAACCTTTAGAAGTAGATTCCATTTTTTTCCGCTTGTTCCTCTTCAGTACGAATAGTTTTACACGGTCGTAACGGAGCAGTTACTGTTCACTATGTGTTGACTGTAGTATAGCACTCGGATAAGGGCGCATGCCAACTGGGATGAAGAACGAGATTTGAGTAAGGGGACGCTACTATTGACGGTTTCTGATTCCTAGAGTATCTATGAAGTCAACCCAAACATAAAAACTCTAGCTAGAGACTTTTTTTATACTTTTGACCAGCTTTTCGGCAATCGGCCGCACTGTGCGACGGTTCCGCGGGAAATTCGGGTCCGAACACGGCGACGGGGTTCAAGGTGAATTCCATCGTTGATGGACGGCTTTCGCCTAGCGCAGGGTCGGCAACCTTTGAGTCGGAAGAGCCAAAATTACTATTTACAAAATTTCAAGTTTTTAAAGAGCCACAAAATAAATAGCCAACAATAAATAGCCTCTATACTTTCATAAATAAAGTTTGTTGATAAAAAAAAACTAATCTATTTATTCATAAGAAAAATATCTATTTATTCATATATAAGTAGTGTTTTTCACAACAAATAATCACATGATAATGAATAAGATAAAAATGAAAACAATTAAACATTTACTCACAACACTAACTTGTAGGAACTTCAAAACAAACAATTGAGCAAACAAATTCAATAGGAGCGATGGCTCTGCATGGTTATTCAAGTAGAAAATTTAAACTTTACTAAACAATGTAACTTGTACTTAAAAATAAAAAATAACAATAACATAAATTTGATCAGCCGATTCAATGGGAGCGTTGACTTTGCATGTTTTAGAAAGTTGGGATAAATTTACCTCATAACTTGTTGTTTTAAGTTTCAAACACGATTCTAAATTTTCATTTGTTAGTTGGCTTCTTACTTTACTTTTAATTATATTCATGCAAGAGAACGCTTGCTCGCACGAATATGTCGATCCGAAGATAGTCAGCACTCCAAATGCCAACTTCTTCACCTCACTGTAGCAATCTGGAAGACTATTCCATGCGTCGAATATAAGTGCCTCAACTCGGGGCATTTCTTTTAAAGCTGTCCATTTTGTTGCGTTACGTACATACACTTCTGGACCTCCAACTCTTCTAACTTACTTTTCAACTGTGTAAATTTTCTACTCCACAAATCTTTATTTTTTAAATCGATCAATTGCATTTCTAGAGATGCAGTATCAATTCCAAATGGCTCAATGTGTATTTCGTTACTGTTTGTGTTGAGAGGGTTTACTATGAATGCTAGAGTGGTTTTGTTGGTTTTGAATTGCTGAAATCTGCCAGCAAATTCATCTTTAATTTTGTATACCTGTGCTGAAGTAATTCGTGTCGACAGTTGCACTGGTTTTATCGCGATATTGCTTTAAAAATTGAAAATGAAGTAACTTACCGCTCTGAATATCTTCTGCAAAAATAATTAATTTTTTTTCGAAACAAATCAATTCTTCTACCAAAACATAGGCTGGGTTTCCCTTTCCTTGCAGTTTTAGATTCAGCTCCTTTAATTTCGCCGTGATGTCCACCATAAAGTAAAATTTTTGCAACCATTTGTCGTTCTCCAATTCAGGGTGATTAATGCCTTTTTCATTGAGGAATGTATTTATTTCATTCAAGCACAAAGCAAAACGCTTCAACACCTGACCTTTGGAAAGCCATCGCACTTTATTGTGAAGAAGGAGGTCGGAATACTGAGTCTCCATTTCGTTTAAAAATTCTTTAAACTGACGATGGTAGAGTGCTTTTGACAAGATGCTGTTAACAATCTTGATTACCAAATTCATGACCTCAACTATTTCGGCCGGAAATGTTTGGGCACAAAGCGCTTCTTGATGTATTATGCAGTGAAACTTAAGAACTTCGTGGTTTATTTTGCTCTGAAGAATCGTCGTTGTCCCTTTATTTTTTCCTATCATACTTCTGGCTCCATCAGTTGCTATTGAAACGATTCTATTTAAATCGATCTTATTATCTTCGAAGCATTTTTGCACGGCATTCGCTATATCTTCCCCTCTAGTTTGTCCCGAGAGCGGTAGTAATCCTAGAAGTTCTTCTTTTGGACCTTGGGAAGATATATACCTGGCAAAAAGGGCAACTTGTGCCGTGTCTTTTATGTCGCAAGACTCATCTATAGCAAGTGACAAGGCAGAAGCCAGTTGAATGTCTTCCACCTGCAAATATGTTACATTTGAAGACATTTTAGCTATTCTATCTTGTACTGTTTTAGCAGATAGTGGCAAATCTTTGATTTTTTTCAAAATTTCTGGTTGGTTTTTGAAATCACGAAACAGTTCTTCAGATGCACGTATGAAGCAATCTTTGACATACTCGCCATCTGTGAATGGTTTGCCTTTTTTTGCAATTTCTAGTGATACCGCGAAGCTTGCCAGAATTACTTGTAGATTGCGTCCAGTTACTTAACATGGAACTTGATTGCTGTATTTGTTTTTGGAGCTCGTCGACAGCTTTTTTTCGTTCTTCGCCGGCTGAATATTTACTAGCAAACTGAGTATGTTTTGTATTGAAATGTCTTTCTAAATTTGATTTCTTATTGTGTGCTAGTTTTTCGTGGCAAATAAGACAAGTCGGAAAGCCATCTGAGTTTCATATAAAAGCGAACGAATCTGTCCAATCCCGATTGAATTCTCGATGCTCTTCTTCAGTTCTTCTCTTTTTTTTTGTAGATGCCATGCTGGCGGTGAAGCTGTTAATAAATATTTTTTGAAATTATGATAAGTTTTGCCATTATTTACTACTTATGTCAATGTATGCCTACGTAAATACACACGAGAAGCTGAGCATAATGAAATATAATTTATCAAAAAACATTTTGCAACGATATTTCCCTATTAAAAATACCGACTTACCTAAATAAAATAAATAAATCTCTAATAATGTAATTATTAAAATAAATAATGTAGACACGAAATACTATTTGTCTCACTCTGTCACGTACGTGATTGACTTTAAGTAGGTACCTACATAATTTCGTCGCAATCGCCGACTGGCACGAACGGACTTGTCATAACGTGTTTATCATGGCGCAGTCTGCCGAGCTAAGCTTTTGAAATTTTAGCAAATATTAGATACCTACTTAGTTTACGAATAAAGGAATGGCGAAATCAATAAAAATCGCCAAACATATAAACAATCTAAAACACTTTGATCCTCAGAGTCCGAAAATAGGTTTAATTAATTAATAACAATTTATAGGTAGGTACCTACTTATCTTACTGTTTACATTACTACACTAATTATTATTTTGACGCTAATTTTTAAATAATAAAAGTAGGTAAATTACAAAATAGGCAATATGAACTTTGTTACTTTTTTGACAATTCTTATCGACTTGAAAAAAGTAGTTAGGTGTCTTATTTGGAAAAAAAAGTATAGTATGTATTTTAAAAATGTAATATTTAATAAGTTGCCTACCTTTACTTCGGTTTTTTTATTATTATTATATATGTACATACATACCTTTAAGAAAATAAAATTCACTTCTAACTCTTCTACTTGAAACAACAAACTATACGTCACAACCAACAGTGGGTGAAGACGCCAAACTGTCTTGCGTCGAAAGTGAATCAAAACCTACATGGAAACATCCGAATACGACGACGGCGCGGGCGTCATTCGAGGGTTCCGACGGACTGACGACACTCCTGCACCTGCACTGCCGCGACCGGCCACACACTGCTTGGCTGCCGTCGTTATCAGCGACCGTCAGTACGACGTTGAATATTTTCTTGGATGGATATAAAGTTGCCGCAGCTGTGGCGCTACGCTTAAATGGCATATCGTTTTTCCATGCAGAGCGCTCGATCTGTACTGTCGACCAGACAAGCAGTCAAGGAGCTTATCTCATTTATTACCCTTTGACTGCGGTCGTGAGACCGATCAGATAACATAACCCAGCCACATGACGGTTTTGATAAGTCCTACAACATTTCCTGCAGTCAACTGCATTCGTGTGGCTGCAGGGATAGAAATAATGCCTAAACCTCGTTAATCGTTTCAGAACATTTTTTTATACAATCAATAATATTTCCGAATGGAACTAAAGAGCCGCAGCCTCACATCCAAAGAGCCGCATGTGGCTCGCGAGCCTGCAGGTTGCTGGCCCCTGGCCTAGCGTCTTTTTGCACTATGCACTGTTTGTTCGCACTCGCGATCTTTTCCGGTTGCGTAAACGCGACCCGGCGTAAAGATGAAATGCACACTTGATCTGTATTATCGCAGACTTTTGCCGATTCGCACCAAACACGTATGTCTCGAACGATTTCTCGCTCGAGACTCAATTTCCTGGTAATTTCCGTCGGATCGCACCCCGCTTTATACCTGGAGGTCCGTTTTTAACAATAGCGCCTATTGTTCGGGTGACTCGAGCTTCGGCCACACCCACTCGCGTAAAAAATAGATGTTCGATAATACTTCTGTGAGGAATCGGATAAGGGAGGATACACGAACGTATTCGTTTAGTCTTGGATGGTATTCAGAGTCTTCGTTGTCTTCCTCAGAGGATGAAGGACCGTCGATGACTTCGATGGGGGCGACTTCGTGGAGTTTTTTTGGCGGGGCTTGGCGTGCAGTGCAGTGGATGTCCCATGCGGGATGGTCTCCTTTGCAGGTAGGGCATTTGAGGTTATTTTTTTTTTAAGGGCAAGAGGGGCTTTTATGGTTTTCCCCGCAAAAAAACGCAAACTATTTCATTAGAGCATTCTTCAAAGGAGTGGCCAGTTTTCTGGCATGACGAGCAGTACTTGATGAGGGGTGTTGGAATATGTGTGGGTTCAGTAGAGTGAATGCGGCAGAAAATAGCCCCGCCTTTAAGTAGAAGGTTATCGATAGTGGGTTTGTTGTGGGTGACTATACGCGCTAGGGTTGTAGAATTTTTAGTGGAATTCGAGATGATTCTCCAGCACTTGTAGAGTTCTACACCGTTTTCTTTAAGTCCAGATTCTACCTCCTCGATGGTGTAGTCGAGGGGTACATGTTTGATGACGTACGAGTAGGATATTTTTAGTGGATTTTTGGAAGTAGTATTTTTAGAGCGATTTAGAGGTTCGAAAGTAATCGATGGAGTGCCAGCTAGGTGCCGGAGGGTTTTTTGGAAGTTTTCTGGGGCGGGGGTGGAGGTTTCCACTAAAGCTGTTTTGTTATAATTGACTTTAAGTTGGGTAAGTTTAAGGGAGGAAGTTTTAATGAACTGATAAAGTTTTCGTCGGTCGGCAATAAGATCGGGGATGTTGCGGATGACATAGCGGTATGTAGAAGGTTCTTTGTCAGAGATTGACGAGCAATCAGAAAGAGGTGACGGGACAGACGAAGGGGTGGCACGTTTTTTAGACACTGTTTCCCACTCTGGCTCTTTAGGAGGGCTAGTCGCGATCATTCTGGCTCTCGTTCGAGGTTTGGTAGAAATTCCGGAGGTAGAAGGGGCAGTTCTAGTAGTTTTGTTGGGGGAAGCAGGCCTGCCTTTGGTTGAGCTTTGCTCATATGTTATTAGAAAGATGGAAATCAATAAAAAATGGAATCGACTCACCGGGTACTTCTATCGACGTTGGGAAGCGTGAAAGTCGTTGCTCGTCGGCGTCTATGGACTTAACAAAGTCCAAGTCTTCTTTCCGATGTGTTGCCAGGGACCGGGTGCGACTGCTTAAGACTTAATTTCTAACCGATTTATTCAACGCAGCGGGTCGGTTTATATACCGTTACGATTGCCCTCACTCTCGTCGAAGCACGATTGTGGAAGCGTTGGTGCGCGAGTTGCATAGATAGGAGATAGCGCATGCGCTGATAACGCTGTGCGGACCGCCGCGTCATTACACCTCTCTTTCTTTCGGAAAAAAATATATTTATATATGTATTTAATAATTCGGAGTTTTTATCGGTCGAATATTCTAAGATAAAATTGATATCGGTTTGCGACCAACGAGACGATGATAAATATTTTAATAGGACTCTATATTTCGTAAGCCTTCCTTACATCATCAGGAGAAAGAGCTGGAAATACAATGCTACAACATATGATCACTTCTTAAATATACATACATTACGAAATACATGTGAATCAATAGAAGCCAAAAGATTTTACATAAACACAGTTTTTGACACAATTAAATGTTATTTTTACGAAGAATGGTAATATGATTGAAATAAATCAATATATTCTACCTTTGAAAATTGTTTTTATCAAATGTTAAGATGTTGCTGTAGATATTATTCAGATTGTTTGTGTTTGTCTTATAATTCATTGTTTCATTTTGATCGATATGGCACATTTCCAACAATAGACGATCCTTCTTATTTTCCTCTCTTCCTAAGATTTGCGTATTTTCGAAATTCATCGTGTGACCGGTATTTCTTACATGTTGTGCTACAGCACATCGTTCCGGGTGTAGCCTTGTGTCACTACGATGTGACGTTAAACGTTTGTACAAAGCCTGTGATGTTTGTCCTATGTAAGATAATGGACAATTATTGAAATCTGTTTTATATATCGAATCTTTAACTTTAAATTTCGGAGGAATATCTTTGTGTTTGTATTTACACGTTGAAAGATTTTATTGGCATAACCCGCAATTTGGATAACCGCAGACATGATCATGTTTCTGGCTTATTTGCCTCCGTCAATACGGTATATATCCAGTCTCCAGGATGTTCTGAACTTCGATGGAAACTACACTACAGTGTTCCACGCACAACCAAATGCACATTTGTTGTTTCTCTTTCGATTTTCTTAAATTTGAATGATTTTATTTCTACCATCACCGGTTATATAATACTGTGCACTTTGTATGGTCCTGCGTACTTTGGTACCAATTTGTTCGTGAACGCGTTTGCGGCTGACGATAGGTGATGTTCTTTTCGCATCACGTGTTCCCCGTGTTTCGGTACCCATTCCAGTCTTCTTAACTTATAATGTTTTCGTTGCGTTTCGCGAGCGTGTCCGATTTTGACATGGGCTAGGTCTCTTGCGTTATTCAATTCTTTTAAACGATGCATATATTCCTCTGCTCTTATAGTTATCGTTTTGTCCATTGATTTTATTGTGTAAAGCTCTCGGCCAACGTTTAGCATGGCCGATGAAAATCCTGTTGCTTCGTGCTTGGCGGTATTTATAGCGTAGCAAAATTCGTGTATGTTTCTGTCCCAATCTTTGTGATCATTTCCCACGAAAGTCGCTATCATTGTTGCACTGAGGTGTGTAGGGTGGTTTTAGACGGTGATTTATTTCATATTTCTTAAGAAAGTCTTGGAACTCTTTGCTTAGAAATTGTCTGCCATTATCTGATACTGTATGTGGAATTCCAAACTGAAAGAATGTATTTTGTCGTAACACGTTTGGGGGGGGGGGGGGATGTACTTTCTTCCCTGGGTACACAAATAGCTAATACGGTATGCATAAAACATCAGTTGCAATTCTGCACAATATTTAATATTTTCTATTCACTTGAAACTTGATTTGTGGTGGTAACTTTTAAATTTGATTTGTGGTATTTCAATTACTATATTAAAATATCACAATATTATTTGATGAGAGCAAAGGAATACTGGGATTCAATACACCGCAACGTATCTGTTTATGCGTTCGATACTTAATGTTGGTAACAGACAAATTTACTATTTAAAAGACATATCCCGGGCGACCACATTACAGACCATCGACAGATAGATTACATAACGACCATCTGTGTTACATACCATAGAGATCTTTTATGGAGCTCTCAGAGAGATAGGTTTGTGGTATTTCAATTACTATATTAAAATATCACAATATTATTTGATGAGAGCAAAGAAATACTGGGATTCAATACACCGCAACGTATCTGTTTATGCGTTCGATACTTAATGTTGGTAACAGACAAATTTACTATTTAAAGGACATATCCCAGGCGACCACATTACAGACCATCGACAGATAGATTACATAACGACCATCTGTGTTACATACCATAGAGATCTTTTATGGAGCTCTCAGAGAGATAGTTTACGTAATTAATCTTAACAAATGTCCGCTCATTGGGAGATTTGTTCTTTAAAATTTGCACTATGCGTTTTGTTAGATAAAGTATGTAACATATCTATCTCTGAAATATGTGGTGGATCTGTGATACCTATCTCTAACAAGTTTAATCTTTCAGAGAGCTTTGTTTTGTATTAAATACGTCACATATCTATCTTTCATAAATGTTGTTTTATCTGTATGGTACATAATTTAGATTTCGCACAACCACTGCTTTTTAAAAGTTGAGAACTTTTGAGATAATTACCAATCCATTTCCTCAAGAATTATTCCTTTCAATTTTCTTCAAAAGCGCAGGAATTTCAGGAAGCATGAATGAAATTAATAATTTGAAATAAACGAGAAAACATATCGGGGAATGAATTAATAGTTTCATTAACAATAATATGATATATAAACATTCATAATAAAAAACAAGATATGTGGAATTAGAAATATGATAAAGAAAATAATCCAAAACTCTTTTCCTAATATTAATGATTTATAAAATAATAATAACATATGAGAAACAAAATTCAAAACATTCTAAAAACAAAATAATAGCAACAGAAATATATTGAAAATAAAATCCATATCGTAATATAAAAAAAATATAGATACACTGAAATTCAAAAATATTGAATTAGAAAAACTAAGAAATTTAATACAAAAATCAGTTAATTAATTCAAAGATTGATAGAACATTAATATTAATTCATAAAATAGTTAATTATACATCAGAAAAAAATTGAAAGTCACAAAAAAAAGTGTTGATAAGTTCGTCAACCTCCTTCCTTCCGAGGAGGCGCTACCATCGGTTCTTCCGATTTTAATATTATTTTAGCGGCTATACCTACTTCACGCTTACCTTTGGGGTATAATTATTACTAATTACCTGGCTTACTTTATTATTGACATTATCGACAATATGCGAATGAACGAGAGTCGACTTTTTCATCTATCACATTGATTTTAAATATATGTGGTTCATTTACGTCATCGTCATCTTATTTATAAAATTTTACTTTCCCGTTATGCACGCGAAATTCCACCCTATTCAAAAAGTCCATCCTCATCAAAATAGACAACCTTATTAATAGACGGAGTTAATAGCTACTAAGAATCTACTAGAAGTACACTAACACAATACCTATTACTAAACGAAGTTAGTAGACTACTAGCGCTAGTAGTCTTGTAAATAGTTAATAGTCAGCTAGGGTATGTTTAGCGGCGTTTTGCCTTACTAAGAATAACCTCGTTTGTTTTGACGGTAGAGCTACGTGGGTGCCATTTCTTTGTGAAGGTTTTTTTTTATAAAATAACTGAAAGAGCAAACTCTTTTAACAATTAAACTTAACGTGGGTTGTGAAATCTAATGTTGATCCGCTGTATTAAAAATATTACTCCCAAATATTTATTTCAATGTGCTCACCAATATCAACACCATATGCCCCTTTTGCTAAGTATCGAATAGTACTCAATAGTTGAATTGCAGGGCATATTGGAAGACCTCGGTTTGTGCCGATCATAAGAAATTTGGTCTTCTGTTAAACTAACAATGAAATGTGCCGTATCTTTCCTCATTCTGTATCGGTTTTTAAATTGTTCATTTTCATGCATATTTAATGGATTTTGCCGAACTAAATATATTTTCGGTTTTCTGTTTCTAACAAATTTAATTTCTTCTACTTCTACCAATTCCTCGTTTACCTCAATAATATTTAAATCATCCATCATCCTCTTTGATTTAACTCATAAATGCAAAGATTCTTGACCACATACAAGGAAATAATTCAATTACTATTTAACTTTCCATTTGTTTCATTCATTTAATCAAAACTAACGTACGAAAACCATTAATGCACATATAAACATAACCAATAAACACAATGGAGTAAGACAAAAAAATTTTTTCTGTGGTCAAACTGGATATCCGCAATGTTTCTATTTTACTACTAAGACTTCCTCTGCATGTCGCATATTTTGTATAATTCTTTTTTCATTGAGGGCGTATAATTTTTCCTCGTAAAGAGACATGCCTTTTCTTTTTCGACAGGTTGCCCTTATGTCTCCAACTGATTTGGGAGTATGATCGGATTGGTTGTCTTTCAGTACTCCTCGCTCAGTATTGGCCTCTACCACTTCCACAAGAGAGGACACTACTTCATTGCTTTCCGTAGTTTCTTCCTGCGCTATAGTAACAGGAACTTCCTCCTAATTAATTACAAATTGAGTATAATATGGGAAACTTTCAATAGTCTCACCAAAAGCGCGCTGTCTGAAACGAATGGTGAAGTATCCTCTACAAATTCGTACGGAATGAGGTCTTTAATTTTATAGTCTATCGATGATGGCACTTCTGGAGGTGGGCCTCCATCTGTTTGATTCCTCATTTGATTAAATGAGGAAATTTTTTTTTTGCAGCGACTTTCATCCGCTGCCACTGTTCTTCCATTCGGTTGACGTCCCTATTATAACCTACGGATTGAAAATTTATAAATGAATGAAAAAGTTCATTACCTTCTGCAGCCATTTTCCATTTTACCCTATCCCACATGTCTTTTTTTTTTTGCTTGTTGAGCACAGTTAATTTTTATTTTCGATGAGGTGTATATCATCTTTTATACACTCTATAGCCGGAGTTTCACTACTCTCGTGTGGTCTCGTGTGGTGTGTTGTGGAGTGTGGAGTGGGTGATTACACTAGTCCCACGCGTGGAAGAGCGTTCTGACGCGATCTCGATTCATTGTTGAAGTTGCAAAGGAAGTGTACACTCGCATGGTTATGTGTTTCTCCGATTCCGATAGCGACTTCGAGGAGGATCTGGGATACCTACTGATGTTAACTTTATTGAAAAAAAAGAAAGAAGAGACATTGGGTCCATCCAATAAATCAGATGAGAGAAAATCGAAGTGAATTCCACTTACTTGTAAAGGAACTAGAAAGTGACGATGAAAGATTTCGTCAGTACTTCAGAATGACAAAACTCAGTTTAACGAGGTACATTCTATGATTAAGAATGACATATATAAAATGAGCACCAAATTACGTCGGGCTATTGGAACGAAAGAGAGACTTGCTGTTTGTTTGAGGTAAGATGTTATTTCTTATAATAAATATTCAAATTAAAGGCATATGAATTTAATGATTAAAATTAATGAGAAATGAAAGAAAAAACTGGAAATACAAAAAAATAAAACAAAAAGAAATACAAAAATTGAAATAAAATTAAAGATTTTCATTATCGAATTCAAAATTATTATAAAATGTCACCAAATTTCTTTGTCAATGGAGGTATCATTTGTTGTGACTGAATGATCTTTAGCAGGCGTTTGGAGATCGTGGTATCGTGAAGTAGATGGTTGACTTCTTTCACGGTTCTTCATTTCTTCAAATTTTCTAATTTCTGCTTTTGATATTGCAGTATGAAGATCCAATTTGATTCTTGATTGTTCTATGTTGGACAATGTCTTGCATGCCTTGCTCATACTTAAGAAAAAAAGATCAGTTTGGTCCATTTCCGACTTGGAACATTGTTTTTGAATCCTCATATCGTTTGAAGATTTCATTAATTGAAAAATATCTTCCAAATCTGGCTTATTTTTTTTTGACATTTTTTGCATTCCGCTATTGGAATTGGGTGTCGCTGGATACGAACTGCAAGATTCCTCGATACTAGAAGCCGGACTGAAGGGTGCGGCCTCTTCTATTTGTACAGTTTTGTCTACTACATTTGTAGATGTCATTCTGGATTCCATGAATTTATTTAAAAAACTCATTTGTTCTTCGTATTTCCATGATGGTTTATTTTTCGCCGCTTGTCCGCTATGCTTTCGTTTACGGCGTTGCAAAGCGCTGGAATATGCATTTCGCAGCTTCGTCCAATTTTCTTTGCACATGTCAACTGGAAAGTGAATCATAATACATAAATAGTATTTTGTTTACAGATTTTTGGCTACTGGTAATTCTTTCCGGTCTCTCGGATATAGTTATCGTATGGGATTTACTACAGTTAGAAATATAGTAAAAGAAGTATGCGAAGCAATATGGAAAAATATGGCTCCCGTTGTGATGCCTGAGCCCACTGAAGAAAAATGGAAGGAAATTGCGCACGATTTTGAAAGTTACTGCACTTCCCCAATTGTATCAGGGCACTAGATGGCAAGCACGTGAATATAGTTTGTCCAATAAATGCAGGATCTACTTTTTACAATTATAAACAAGAACATTCAATTGTACTGCTCGCTCTTGTTGATGCTCATTATAGATTTATCTTAATAGATGTAGGATCTTATGGCCGAAATAGCGATGGTGGTATTTACAGCAAATCATTAATGGGAAAATGTTCGAACAAAAAAACTGAATGTTCCGATGGATAAACCATTGTCTCGAAATTCAGAACCTATGCCATACACAATTGTCGCAGATGCTGCATTTCCTTTGAAAACTTATCTTTAAAACCTTACAGCAAAGTAAAATTGCAAAATAATGATGCAAATAAAATCTTTAATTATCGATTATCACGTGCTCGGCGGACCGTAGAAAATGCTTTCGGATTTTAAGATCACGGTTCAGGGTTTTCAAGGAACCATGCAGATACAGCCGGACATGGCCGACAGAATTGTTCAAGCAGCTTGCTGCCTCCATAATTATCTACGCAATCAAAGTAGGCCCGAAGAAAATGGAGAAAATTTTCTTGATGCAAATCAAAATGATTCTCCTTCAGAATCTTTACTCAACATCGATTCGATCGCAAATAATCCCAGTAAAGACGCTGTTTACGTGCGGGAAAAATATACAGAATTTTTGTAAGTTCGGAAGGACAAGTACCATGGCAAATGGATCATATTACAAGGTGTATCAAACTGAATTGCATGTACACATCATATACATATTATTAAATGTTACCTGGTTCTTTTAATTTTTGAGAAATGTTTTCCCAAGCCACATTTCTTTTCGAATGATCTTTATAATCATTCCGCATTGTATTATATAATACCTCGTGCTCTCGGACAAGTTCAATAAGTTCTTCAGACATGCTATCTATAAAATGTATCAAAACAACTGAGATATTCAACAGTTGTCCGTCCGTTCGCCACCGCTATGAGATAAGACACTAAAATCCCCACCACCGTTCTGACGACGATCGGAATCGAGCGATCGTGAACACACGAGAACACAAGAGACGAGAGAAGTCGAGAATAGTGAAACTCTAACCATATGAAATGAACGTATCCGATATGCTTCTGACGGTCGTCGACACACCACACGAGAGTAGTGAAACTCCGGCTTAAGAATACTGTCTTTTCAGTTTCGTCCCAATTGACGGATCGGATCTCTTTTCTACAAGAAAAATTCATTTACAACCGGTTAGAGCCTTTTTAATCAGATTATAATATACTTACATTTTCATTGAACTCTTTTCAGTCATTTCATAAAAAACCTTCACAAAGAAATAGCACTTACCTAGCTCTACTGTCAAAACAAATAAAGGTATGCTTAGTAGGAAAAACGCCGCTAAACATACCATAGCTGTCTATTAACTTTTTAGTAGCCTACTAGCGCTAGTAGTCTACTAACTTCGTTTATTAATTGGTATTCTGTTAGTGTACTTCTAGTAGATTATTAGTAGCTACTAACTTCGTCTATTAATAAGGCTGTTTGGTTTTACAGAAATACCTAATTATTATGTTGGGAATAATTCATCTAAGTAAATTCGATACCTGTCTGGACTACTGCGAGAATTTTTCTGTCTCTTATAACTATTTCTTTTCGATATTTTATGATTATTTTTTTGCTCTCTATAAAGAGAATAATTTTCCTTGCACGGAGTCATAAAGGGTGCTTCGAAATCAACCAGGGTACAACGAACTGAGGGAAAAGGCTAGCTACTTTGTAAAAAGGTAACCCACTTTTTCATGCTGCCTTCAACCAGTAACCATATCAATACATGTGTAAATATTTAAGTATCATAAGTTAGTTTAAGTGGGTAATTAAGATGAGTAAGATGTAGAAGTAAGATGGACTCACCCAGGATGGAAACAGCGGAATGAGCTATCGGATCACCGACATTTTTGTCTTTCGTCACTGATATTTTATCTTTTTTGAGATTAACTGGAAATATTTTTTTTCTCTCACTGCGTTTCGTGCCACTGACTATTACAGATTCTTTACTTTTGTTTTAAACTCACCCCCACCAATCCGACAATTTAACTACCACACGGGCAATCAATCAGTGGCTAAGCGCCGTCTCTTGCGCCATCACTAACACTCCCACCAACAAAACTGGCGATACTCAGCTGCAAAGAATCACCACTGGTACCTGTAGACGCAATATGACTCAGAAGTACTATCATTGGCACCATTGAACACCATAAGGCACAGACATAATCGTATCACCATCGGCATCGTCTGAATCGACAAGTCCATCAGATGCCAAGTCCATACACAATATCATCCACGAGAACCAAATATGTCTTCGGTATCATTCATCTAAAGTCGACAGTCGACGATACTAGATCTACGATACCAAAACTAATGGAGGCTTATCCAGATTGGCCGTTCAATCCAGTCAAGCGACAACAATTGGTCGTCCATAACACGTCGAAATTTTTGACATGCTAGCAAACGATCATCTAGCACCGACAAGGGTGGCTCAAAAATGACGCTAAAACTTCTTGAAATTATGCTGACGGTATCACGAAAAAGCAACATCATGATTACCCATCAAAACGAACATTGAAATAATTCGTATTACAATGTACGAAAGAAGCAAAATAGAACCCTAGAAACTAGCAGTCGCTTCAGCCGATCAGCCAGATGCCGATAAATCTGAATCATCACAGTGGCAGTGATGTCGCGAGAAACCAGTGAACGTGAAAGTGAAACTTTCAACACCCGTGTGTGTAGAATGTGCGCAGAACGACTGTAAGCTGAACATTACGATAGTGCAGCGCTCGACCTATTGAGTGGCAAGCCTTGTTTTTATGGTTTTTGAAACTTTTTTTTTATTCTACCTTTTGGTTATTCAGTTTTTTCGCTAGTTTTTCCAATAATTTTCTTTGTTGTTCATTTTTTAAAGTACTTGGTACCTTCTAAGGCTCAATTTTTCTTGTATTGTTAGTCAGATTTCGGGGCGGAGCCTTCTTGGACGAAAGGTCGAACGTCACACAATAATTGGTTCCCTCAACAATGATACATTAATACGCCTGATAGTAGGCCACTCTAAACACATTTCATTTTAAACTGGCCATGAACTGACCAGAAATGTTCGGCGGTACTAAGAACCCTGGCCGGATAAGGAGTATTAGAATCCACAACTCATTTATCAGAAAATGCTATGTAAGCCGAGTTCTTCGAATACCGCATTTTGAAAATCAGTAGAGGGAACAGAGGTGACAAGGAAAACCTATGAACTCCAGGAGGCTCCCCTCCTCCGTGTAAGATCGTCCGGTGGAAACGATCTTCGTTTGCGCGTACTGTCTATAATTTGTGATACTTGGCAAATATTCCAAGTAGCGACGGTCGCGTTATTAGCGATTACATAATTTGCATTTAGACCTCATTTCGTAACATTAATGTTTGTGAACTTACATAGTATGTTACCCTTGGCATGTACTGATCTGATATATTTTTTTGGGATGAATCAATACATCTTTGAATGTATACTTTTGTATTTTACCCGAAGGAGTACCTTGGACGATTTGCGCTACCCTGAGCAAAACCCTTGCGCCAACTACGACTTACGAAAATCTAGTTGACATCTATAACATTTAAAAGTGAAATTGGAAGGAAAGAAATACTCAGGGTATTCGCTTTTTTTCATGATCGCGAAAAACAACAGAATTCATTGCAAAGGTTGATGATAAGATAAGATGAGATGAGATTTTATTCTTGCTTTGGCTACATATTCCCAAAAGGTGGTTGTACACGTCAAGTTTGACAAAAAAATAAACACAAATAATAGACTTACTTAGTACAGAAAGTGGCAATTGAAAAGAAAAACACTGAACAATTATAAGAAAGTTAGTCCTTAATATCTGCGAAGTATTCCTCCAAAGAATAATATCTATGCAATTCAGTTGTTCTATGCAATTATATTGTTACTGCTGCGAGTAGCATATAAATGACTATCCCCTTTTTTTTTGGTAACGAGTCAAATCCTTTTTTAATTAACAGTAAAAACTTCAAAATGTAGAAACACGAAAAGGACAGTATATTTATCCTCACAAAACATGGCCTGCAAGTATCAAAGCGTCTCAAACTGCAAATGATTCTCAAAATTTTCTTTTGCAAAATAGAAGCTCTTCTGAACTGAGCGGAGTTGCTCCACCATATTACATTTACAAGCGTGGAAACACCGACGAATAATAGACTGCAGGCCTAGCCAAGGGACCGTTCTACAGTCTTTGACGCTTGTAGAAAGGTCGTTTTATAAATGAAATAAACGGTCCCGAACGATAAGTCACGTGATTGTAGAAAGATCCGCAGCCAAGTGACCATCGAGCGGTTCGTCCGATCCGATGGAATAGAACGGCGGACATTTCTATCGTCTAAAACGCTACCTCCCTTTAAAACTGCAGCCAAGTGCTACTTTCTGCGGTGGGAGTAGAAGTCTTGCGCCGAACGCTTGAAACGTTCCATGTCTGGATAGAGATGGTCTCCGCCATCTCATCCAGAAGATAGTCACTCCCATAGAACTCCAAAACAAGTAGCTACTGCCTTTGCAGCTACTAAATCCCGGAGATTCCGAAAGTGAATAACTTTAGAAAGCACCCAGGCCTTTGATAATTACTTTTGGCTTCGAAATGTGATCGTATAGAAAAATTACCTACGTTGTGTTTGTTCTGATACTTTTTTCCGCAAGTTCGGGAGAAAGATCAGAGTGCGGGGATAATAAAAGATCTCACTGCCCCCCAGGCGGACCCTTTATTCATTACGTTGAAATGACAAATGCCTGGCTAAAACTAACATGGCCGACGATGATAAATATGATAGACATTTGTTAAAGCTGATGAGGCTTATGTGTACAGAGGTTTCCGTTGTTAAGTGTCAAGCTACATTGTGCGACAAGTGTAAGAAGTGCTCGAACAGGTTTGAGTGTAAAGTTGGCTGTGAGCATAAATGAACGGTAAAGTTGAAAACTGCATTTACGTTAGTTGCTTTAATGCGCAGAGTTATGTGTTACGTTCGGTGAAAGTTGTGTGACTGTGCAAACGTGGTGCATTCTTTCACTTAGTTGTTGAGTGCGGAACGACAAACTGTGGTGCCTTAATTCCGGTATGGTGTTGATAAAATCATAGTTTGGTGACTGTTGTGATTTTGTTTAGATTTGTTCAATCAAGTTCATTTGTTGTTTCAACTATTTTTGGTAAAGTGTCGCGATGCCAAAAAGTCATGCGCGCTCCGAAAACTGATAGCTCGATCTATCATGCATCAAAGTTATCAGGTCTCAAAACGTTGAATTTTGAGAACGGAATTTAGACAAGTGATGACCGGACGCAGGTATCCTAAAGAGAGCGCTCGCCGAGGGGATGATCAGCTGATTGTTAGACGTTGGACATATTGGATCGCTTGGTTTTCTGCAACGACTCGTCGATCGTCGAAATAGATTTCGGCGCAATAAATAACGGTTCTACTTTCGTCCCAGAAAGGGTAATCGGCTGCAGTTTTAAAGGGAGACAGCGTTTTACACGACTACTACTAGGATTATGCATGATTTCTAAGACGCTAAGCCTAAAGCAGTCCGCAGACGGGTCGACGCGCGATGTGGTCGATACGATTCCAGCCGCGTATCGATATCCCCTCCACTCTACTTCCAATGTAAGTGATGCGCACACCGCGCACGGGTCGATTTCTGGTCGATTTCGAACGCACGATTTAAAATCTCCTCGTTTCAAATCGCACGCGATCAGCAGAGAAGCTGAGAGTTCGAGTGAATCGTGTGTTTCGCGCGTCATGGAGGTAAGTTGCGGATACTTTGTACTTGTTTTATAATATTTATACTAATTTGATAGATCGAAATAACTTGAGAATGGATCGAAAATTATAAAATTTATTATTTACAAATAATACATCGTCAATTTAAAAAATATTTTGTCTTTCTTTACCTATGTATTCACCCTCCTACGCCATAAAAGCATAACAACATCTTCTTCATCACTTGAAGTATTCATTATCACCGTTTTTAAAAAAAATAAAACATTTGTGAGGTTAACTAAGGTACGAGCTTAAAAGGCGGGAAATGAAATGAATCGACCCATGTGCGGTAGACAGTTGCAGTCGTCGTATGAATCGTACGAACTAGGATATTGCATCATCGCATCGACCCGATCGCGCGTCGACCCGTCTGCGGACTGCTTAAAGGCTTCTTACGTATGCGATGTGATATTTATTATTAGAATCGGATATTTTTGCATCGGAAATGTTTCAGTATTTTCGTGTCACTAAAAAAAAAAAAAATGAAAATGCTTTATCGGGATTGGCTGTTTTGTTTATGAGAAAACATCGCGGATGAATGAGCTATAATGATTTTTGATTCGGTCCTGTTGTCGCGATTGGAGGTCTTTCATAAATTCAAGGATATCTACAGTGTGTTTCAAGTCTGATCGAATGATTCGGTTCCTAACGAACCATGGTGCATTGAGAACCTGTCTTAAAATTTCATTTTCAAAACTTAAAATTCGTTTTTTATTTGAAGAACCTAACTCTGTTAAAGCTGGTAAGCCATAAACAAAAATTGGTCTCACAATTGTTTTGTATAATTTGATCTTGTTTTGGATTGAAAGATATCTATTGTTTCTGAGTGGATACAAATTTTGCCAGGCAGCTTTTGCTAATTTTAATCTGTTTGTTATGTTCTCATTCCAGTTGAGTCTTTTATCAAAAATTAATCCTAGGTACTTTACTTTACGCCCTTCCCATTTGATTTTACGTTTTTCAATAAAAAGGTTAGTTTTCGGATTTTTCAATTTTCTAGAAAAGATTATAGCTTGTGTTTTGTCGGAATTAATTTGAATTTTCCAGGCTTTGCACCAATCATTGATCATATTGAGGTGTTTTTGGAGTCGCATAGTAATCAGCCTTGGGTTCGCGGATTCAGATGTTATGGCTGTATCGTCGGCATATAAATACATTTGGTTTTTCGGTAGTCTGGGGACACCGCACTGTAAAGGTTACAAAGGATTGGGGATAGGGCGGAACCTTGTGGGACTCCCGAAAGAATTATTCTTTTTGAAGATTTTGAATCGTTCATTTTGACTTGAAATGTTCTGTCGGATAAAAATGATTGAATTAGTTTAATGAGATGTGAAGGCAATTGCATACAATTCAATTTCAAAATTAAGCCGTCGTGCCAAACTCTGTCAAAAGCTTTGGATATATCGAGCATTACTGCGCTGGGTACACCATTTACGTTTTAAATTTCTGGATATTTGATTTGAAAGTCGAGTGGCTTGCAGCGTTGTTGATAATTGTTTTCTGAATCCAAATTGTTCGTTAGGAGGAATTTATCTATTTCTGGTATTTCCTGGATTCTGGTTAAAATGATTTTCTCGGCTATTTTGCCAAGGCCTGGAAAAAGACTAAGAGGTCGATAGTTTTCGGGGAATTTACGGGATTTTCGAGGTTTAGGTATGAGAATAATTTCAGCATGTTTCCATGCTTTCGGAAAATAATGAAGTCTGAACATGGAATTGACGATATTTGAAAGTTCGAGGATTTGTTTTGTAGGCAGATGTTTGAGTGCAAAATTGGTGATTTGGTCGTAACCGGGCGCCTTCCGGTTTTCCAGAGATTTTATGACATCTTTAATTTCTAAAGGAGTGGAATAAATTAACTGAGTAATTGGGCAAATGTTACGAATTTCTGAAGATTTTGATCTGGCGACATTTTCCATAATGGAAACAATACGGTTATCGGTAAATTGTGATGCCAACGAGTCAGCCAAAAACGTGATGGGGATTTGTGATCAGGAAGTTTTTTGGTAAGGGCTTTCGTCATCTTCCAATAATCGTCAGTTTCCATGTTTAGATTGGTGACTTTTTCGTCCCATAAATTGTTTTTAAAAGCGGAAATTTTTTCTTTCACCTCAAATTGCAAACGATTAGCTATCGTTTTATGGGCGGGATCCTGTGTAGCTCTGGCTTTTCTACGAGCGGCATTTTTCTGTCGGATGAGGAATTTGATATCCGGTGGGAATTCGTAGGAATTTGCTATTGTTGGTTGTGAATAGGAAGTGGAGTTTTCTAAGGAATTGGAAATGTCAGATTGTAATTTATTGATAGCTAATTCTATCTCTAATGAGTTATTTATGACAGGGATGGGGCCGGTACTCTGGAGAAGTTTTTGAAATTTTGACCAGTCTGTTTTTCTGTTTGTTCGTGAAAAACTAGGGTTTTCGATTTTATCGCCGAGAATGAGCGAAGGTGGTCTGAATCAAGTTCATGATGAACAAAAATATTGGTTGATCTGGTAATGTTTCGAGCAAGGAAAAATCTAAAGTTGTGGGATTACAATTTTCATAATAATGTTTTGGTTCAGGTGGTTGGATAAGGTCTATTTGGTGAGTAGTCATCATGGATTGTAATTTGATACATATTGATTTGATTCGAGGATGACCCCATGCGGTGTTTGTTGCATTAAAGTCGCCCCGATCAAAAAGGGAGGAATCTTGGTTGATTAGTAAATGATAGTCTGTTTCGTCCAGGGGTTTGGAGGGACGGTGAAATAGACTTGAAATTCTAATTTCAGAGTTGTTTGCAAAAGTGACTTTAATTTGAGAGGTTTCGACTGTTGTTAAAGTTGGATTAGTGAGTTTATAGTGAACAATATTGCTTTTGATGGCCAAGATTGTACCACCTATTGGGCCGGTATTTCTGTCGTTACGATAAACTTTATAATTTGGGATATTGAATCTGAATTAGGGTTTTAGATGAGTTTCCTGGATTAAACAGATATCGATGTTATGTTCCGTAAGGAAATGAATGGAGTTTTTATGTAGTAAGCTATTTGCATTCCAGGTGGTGATTTTGGGATGTGGGTTTGAGGAATTGGTTGGGATTTTCAGGCATTGAGATTCAGGGCGCTGAAATGGTTTTTGATCATGACCTGCAATTGGGATTGAATTTGCGACATAATAGTCGCCATGAAATTTTGGATATCAGGTTGTTGGGTTTTGTGGAAGGCGGAATTTTTGCCATCCCAAACTGGCTTTGATTTGTCAACCGGCGCGAAGGTTCGGGCGACGCGGGCGGGGCTTGTCTAACGACGGGGCGACGGGGGCAAATTCGAGCATTCGCGGTGTGGGAGCCACCGCAATTTGCGCATTTCGCGGGTGTTGATCGTAGTTTTTTACAGGCTTCGGTAAGGTGATTTCCGGCGCATTTTACGCATTTCGGATTCGCGTAACAGTTTTTCTGGGAATGCCCGAATAATTGACACCGGTGACATTGTGTCCTTTCTTTTGAACGGCGGAGCGTTTCAACTTTAATATTTAAGTCGAACAATGAATTTAAATTAAAAATGTCTTTTTCTGTGCGTGGTAATTGGACTAGGACCATTTTCATCGGAATTCTTTTATCATCGACGCGACGATACATTCTATAAATTGCTGTGGGCGAGAATTTTAAATATTTTAGTTCTTCGGATATTTCCTCGGCAGTAATATCCGTGGTGATTCCTTTAAGGACCACGTGGAGTTTTTTGTCTTCCGGCAACTGGAATGAGTGAAATTGGATCTTGAGATCCTTTTCTAAAATGGTCGAAATTTTGCGGTAATCGTCAATCGTGACGGGTTGAATTTTTAGTCCTTCGTTGGTCGATTTCGCGGACGATATGCTCAGATTTTTGCAGCCAGATGGGCTTTTATAATTTTCCACTTATTTTCCTCCCTGATGACAATGGGAGGAATTCGCGTTTTATCGTTTTTCGTGGTCGCGGTCGCGGGGGCGGTGGTGGTCGCGGTCGCGGGGTTGTTGCGGTCGGGGTCGCGGATTGAACTGATATTTCGCGTTTTTCGGTCGCGGTCGCGGTTTTTATACTAGGTTCACTAACCTTAATTGTTGTTGTGGGGGTTGCGGGCGTCTTTTTCTGGAGCGGCGGGAATTCTGCTCCAGCGGAAGTTTTCCTCTTCAGAGGATTTGAAGTTTCTTGTTGTTCCGATGGTCGGGTGTTTCTCTCGTTCAGTGTGACGAGCTGCAGCCAGTTGATTGTATTTGGCTGTTAATTCAGCCATATTGTACTTCAATTCGGCGAAGGTTTCATCGCGTTCCTTTACTTGTTCAATCAGATCCTCCATCTGATCGTCGTACTCATCATCCATTTCGTCCTCCTCGACGGAGCGAGGAGAGTCGTTCACGGACATTATTGCACGGATTCAGCACAAACTTTTCTTCACTATGCACGTCACGAACTTTTACAAACGAGATCTTAACGGCACTTTCGGTGGAACCAACGATCTAAATGACCTGGACTCGACACCGGTTTTACGCACTATTGTTCGTTTCGACAGGTAGAACCTCTCTCAACGAACGTTTTGAATGATTTTGAAATTGGTTTTACACGATAGAAACGATTGTCGTTCTATTCCATCGGAGCGAACCAACCGCTAGATGGACATTCGGTGTTTCCACGATCACGTGACTTATCGTTCGGAGCCGTTTATTCCATTGATGAAACGAGCTTTCTACAAGCGTCGACGACTGTAGAACAGTCTCGTGGCTCGGCTGACAGATGATCTTTGAGCCGAGGGTCGTCCACTAGTCAAATCGCTCTCAAAACCTGCCCATGAACACCTAAAATTAGTCTACTTTTCTAAATTAAGTCCCTCAACAATTACTTGGTATTAATCCTTGCATACATCTGAATTCATCGTGACTTTAAATGGAGTGATGATAGAGCAAAATAAAAAAATTAAGATAGTGAAAACTATGTTTTCATTACAGCCTTCTCAAGAGGCTCCTTAAGAAAGCTCTCCCCTGAATCAAATCGTTCTGAATATTCAGAGGAAGACTGTCATTTAGTTCCTCATCCTCGTGCACAGCTGGATGTTGAATGGGTGCATCAGCAGGAACCGGCACATTTCGTTCCAACAACATGTTGTGCAACACACAACATGCCATTATGATGTTCCCAGCAATATCCGGCTCATAGTGGAGGACTCAATCCTTCAGGAGGCATCTCCACCGCGCTTTCAGCAATCCAAAACACCGTTCAATGCAGTTCCTAGCCTGTACATGCATCCGGGTATAACGTTCTTCTACAGAGCCAGAAACTGCATGAACGATTGGCGTCATCAGCCAAGGACGCAGTGGATAGCCTGAATCACCTGAAACAAATACAGGGTGCGCCAGAGAAACTTACTTATTTGAAAGGTCAATAAAAACAAAAGTACTGCTGATATTGTTTTAATTTTTTTTTTATTTCAGAATACAATTTCCCATTTTTTTTTTCATGTAGTCTGAAAAATGACATTGGATAAATGGCGACCCCCATTGCGCATACACTGATGAAGTCGATTTTTGAAATTCTTTTCCACTCTTTGCAGCATATCAATCGGTATGTTGGCAATGGCGTCGCGAATGTTGTTCTTGAGATTTGCTATGGTTCGTGGTCGATCGACATAAACCAGGGATTTCAAATAACCCCATAAAAAGAAATCGCATGGAGTTAAATCTGGAGAGCGTGCCGGCCATTCGAGATCGCCTCTGAGAGAGATGAGGCGGTCGGGGAAATGTTGTCGCAACAAATTCATTGAGTCTCGTGCTGTGTGTGCTGTGGCTCCATCTTGCTGAAACCACACGTTCCTAACGTTCATTTCTTCGATTCTTGGAAGAAAAAATTCCTCGATCATCTTCCTGTAACGGGCTCCATTCACGGTAACTGAGCGTTCGTTCTCTTCAAAAAATAAGGACCAATTATTCCCATTACCGACATCGCACACCAGACAGTAACTCGCTCACAATTGAGTGGCTTCTGGTGAAGCTCTCGTGGATTTACACCACACCAATACCGCATGTTTTGTTTGTTGACGCATCCGGAAATGTGGAAGTGAGCCTCGTCACTGAAAAAAACGACCGCGTCTTCAGGCAGGTTGTCAATCAGCATTTCACATGCATTTTGACGGGCAACAAAATCGCGTTCAGTTAATTCTTGCACAACAGCTAATTTATAGGGATGGAATTGAAGGTCTTCATGGAGAATTCGTCGAACAGTAGTGTCAGAAATTCGCATAGCAGCTGCGTGTTTGCGAGCCGAACGCCGGGAGAACGCACAACTGACTGCCTCACTCTTTCGATATTTTCCGGAGTTCTGATGGTCCGTTGACATCCATTTCTCGGTTGAGCGACACTTCCAAACTTCCGAAATGAGTGAACCCACGACAGAATCGAATTACGGCCGGGAACGGGTCTGTGAGGAGGAATTTCAAAGCGAGCGCGGAAGGCACGTTGCATAGCAACAAGTGACCGACCGGTAGAAAAGAAGCTCTCGACTGCGAAGGCGCGCTGCTCTCTAGACCAGAGCATAATGGCAACTGACCGGAGGAAGAAACAAACTTGGGAAAGTCCCCCTCCAGATGCACCCCCTCTCGACCCTCTACCCCCCCAACTCATCGCGCGGGAATTTTTTCAAATAAGTAAGTTTCTCTGGCGCACCCTGTATTACAGGAATATACATTTGCTTCGAATTTTTTTAAATTTATTTTCTTACCTAACAACCACACGTGCTCATTTGATTGGTTCCCTCATATACGATTCGACCGTACTGGAGGACTATATATGCGAATCATGGGAAGCTCCACCAAATTTTGCAGTCACGCTCCTAATTGTCAAGTTATGATCGCAAATCGGCAAATGAAATATATGTATGTTTGTCCCATTTCGAAAATGCATAATATACCATCTGAACGTTGAGAGAATGATACCCGTTTCGATTGAAATAAAGGTGCTCTTCATGTGCTGGCCGAACTATGGCAACATGCGCGCAGTCAATGCACCCTATTACACCAGGTAATCCAGAATAATTGTAGAAATTACAACATTGTATTAATTGAAATACACTCCTCTACGTACTCCTGCTTGACATAGCTTCTTTCTTCATTTGTTCTGGGAAATTGGATCCACCTTGCCATAACTGCGTCATGGTTTGATGGAGCTACAACTTCCTTGACACACCACTCACTGCTCTTTGCCGCAAGTTGGCCGCATTTTCGACGAGCCTTTGGTAAGAACCAGTGGCAAGGAAGCTGAGAGTACATATCACATAAAAGAAATCGTTTTCTTCATACTCCGCATATTTCAATTATAATTCATGGAAACAACATTAGAAATTTTCAGCTTTTTAGTGGCTTACCTTTATTGCCAATCCCCTTGGAAAGTTGTAGTTCCTCTCAAAGGAGTTTTGTCTCTTATTTCACGACATATAGCCGCAAAAGTTCGTTTGTCAACACGATATTGTTGGACGAATACGTTATCCGGAATTTCAGTCATCCGATCGAAACCCCGTTTTAAAGGTCGACTACGGTGCCTTCAAACAATAATATCATTTTGTGCAGCAAATAGGAGATTCAGTCGATGCATTTTAATGAAAACTGACGACAATCCGAAATGCACAACGATCAAAACGAACTGTTTAAAATGTAAGAATTGTTACGGGATCCTGCACGGCGGAATAATATGAGTGAGGAACAAAACGATTTCTTACCTTCGAGCGTCAGGATTTTTGGTGGTTCGAAAGATAAGGTTCGGGTGGAAAAATGCAACACTACGGGCTTCGTCTTCGCCGGACGACATCAATTTGCGGAAGCTACGAGGTGCAGCGCACAGCTGCGATGATTCGGGAATCGAGGATTGCGGTTCAAAATACTACGAGTTCCACGATGGCTGGACACGTAATGGATCCATCTGTTTTTTCTTTTTTTTTTTTTCTTTGCGAGAGAGGGACAAATCTGCAAACAGACTATACTACACCCGGTGTACAGCGTGTGCCAGGTTGGGGGGCTAATCCCGCCGACTGGCCAAACATAACCTCGCTGTGACGAACGAGTACCTGTTTCATGCATGAACTTTACCTCGCGATCGCGGATTAATTTGGAAATGATTCTACAATTCAATAATTGCGTCTGGTTCCCGGGTTTTTAATGTCTGAAGGGCCTAACTTCGTGCTACAGTCCTAGTGACTGTTACTTAGTCAATCTGGTTTAGGATTACCTTTGGGCGTTTGTGCTTTGTTGGCACTGTCTCATCATAGTCCCCCAGAGATCTTACTAAGGGATTCGGGTGGTTTTGTAGATCGGCGAAGAAATTCGCCGCTGTCTGTGCTATGTGCTCTTGCACACTCGGCATCTTCAGGTCTTTGTGAAGATCGGAGTTTCTGATGAACCAGGGGGCGTCCACGGCCATCCTCATCGATTTGTTCTGGATGACCTGCATTTTCTGTATGTGGCAGCGCGAAGCGTGTCCCCAAACAGGAGATGCGTAGGTCATCATTGGACGGATGATTGTCTTGAAGAGTCTGATCTTGTTTTCTACAGACAGTTTGCTCCTCCTGTTAATTAACGGGAAGAGCTGTGCCTGTGCCGCCTTGGCTTGATTTGTTCGCGAATCGACATGAGGTTTCCATGTCAGCCTCCGGTCCATCATCACTCCGAGATATTTGGCTGTAAAAGACCAAGGTATCGTTTTGCCGTTCAAACTCACCTCGCCTGCTGGTTGGCGAAATCTTTTGGATAGGAAGAGCACTTTGCTCTTTTCTGGATTTGCTGAGATGAGCCATTTGGTGAACCACTCTTCCAAGTGGTTGACTGCCTCCTGGAGCCTCTCTGAAATCAGATGGGGAGCAAGTGATCGGGCAAGGATGGCGGTATCATCAGCATATAGAGCGATGATGGTTTTATCGGTTTTGGGAACGTCCCTGGTATATAACGAATACAGCACTGGAGCAAGAACGGAGCCTTGGGGGACTCCGGCCTCAATCCTGCGTGTTGTCGATAATACTGAACGTAATCGCACCCTGAAAGTCCTCTCATTCAAGAACGAAGCTATGAGTCTCACCATTCCGGTCGGGATGGTTGCAACAAGAAGTTTATACAGCAAGCCGGCGTGCCAGACCTTGTCGAATGCCGCGGTGACATCAAACAGGGCGATGCCAGTGGACTGCTTCCTGTTGAAACCATCCATGGCATAGTCGGCTACGCGTAAGACCTGGTGAACTGATGAATGTCCTGATCGGAAACCAAATTGTTCGTCTGGAATGAGATTTTTCCGGTGAACGACCTCGTTGAGGCGTCTGAGGATGACTCGTTCGGAGATTTTTGCTAAGGTGGAAAGGAGACTGATTGGCCGGTAGTTCTGGGGGAACGATGCTGTCTTGTTGGGTTTCTGTAACATAACAATGTTAGCGGTTTTCCAACAATTTGGAAAGTGCCGCAAGCGTAAAATGGCATTGACAATGGATGTTAGTTGTCCTACTGCTCGTATTGGTAGGTGCTTCAACGCTTTGTTGGAGATTCCATCTGGTCCTGGGGCTTTTCTGATTTTCACCAGTTTTATGAGCCCTAGTATCTCGTTAACCGTGGCTGGAGCAATTTCGTCCTCTTCACAGGAATCCAATTCTTCATCGACTTTTTCTTCGACTTCCTCGACGTGGTCAAGATCAGCGTTGGAATAGTCGACGGTGAATCGGGTTTCCAGATGGTCGGCGAACGCATTCGCTTTTTCTATGTCACTGAACACAAGACCTCCCTCGCCATGAATGGGGGGAACAGTTGTTGAATTGCATCGCAAGATTTTCGTCATTCTCCAGAAGGATTTGTCATCTTCCTCGAGCGATTCGATCTTGGATTGCCATCTTGCGTTGCGATGCTCTTGAAGCGCGGTCTTGACCGCGCTCGCCAGTCGGTTGTACTCGACTCTGTCGATGGGATCCCAGCTGCGTTGAAATCTTCGTCTGGCTGTGTTTCTCTCTCTGATCATGTTCAACACCTCCTCTGGTGGTCTGATCGAGCAGGAAAGGGCAATCCTGGTTTTGCTGCATCTTTCTATCGATGACAGAATAGATGCCGTGAATACCGCGATGGCTCCTTCTACGTCCGCGGGTGAGCTGATGCGCCTGATTGGCGAGAGGGAACGGTTGACATGATTAGTGAAGGCTGACCAATTCGTAGTTTTTTGCTGTATCCTGAATTCATCTTCGGTTGTGACGCCGAGAGAAAGAATTACTGGATTATGGTCCGAGCTAAGCTCGGCCAGCGCAAACATGCGATACGGTAAGGACACATCCTTGAAGATCGCAATGTCCAGGACATCTCCTGCACCTTGGTTCGAGTAGTGCGTCGGTTCCAGTGGACCCTCCACAATCACCTCCTTCCTGAAGGCGTAATCATGAAGAATCGTGCCGTTCCGATTACCTCTTCGGCTATTCCATGAACGGTGTTTACTGTTCAAGTCACCTGCCACGATGGTGGGCAAGTTACCGCTCAGTACTTTGTCTAGATCGGTCTCCAGCAGAACATTCGGCGGGTTGTAGGTAGAAACTAGCCGGACGGTTCCAATGGAGGAGGTTACCACATCAATGGCTGTTGCCTCCATGTGGTCCAGATCGCTTATTATTACCTGATGGTGATTTATCCGTGATTTGATATAAATCGCGGTTCCACCGCCTCTTCTGTTCTGCCTGTCTTGTCTGTATACTGTGAAATTCGCAATACCGACTCGAACGGATTCGTTCAGGTGTGTTTCGCTCACAAGAATGACGTCCAATTTGAGTCGTTCCGCAAATTCCTCTAGTTCGAGTCTTCTTTCTCTTAAGCCGTTTGCGTTCCAGAACGCTATCTGCAATGAAGTTGGATTGTAATGGTTGAAGACCATGCACTTACCAATTTCATCGCTGCGTCCTGGTTTAGGCACCGGTATTTTTGCCTAATGCGACAAGCAAAGGCATCACTTTCTGTAGTTGCAGAAGCTGGGGGACGATTTCTTGGATGTTTATACCCTGAAGAGAGTTCAAAACACTTAGAATGTCCGGTTGCCCTTTGGTGTTGGTTGTTGTCTGATCCTTCTTGGAGGAGGCAGCTTGTGCGAAACTCAAGCTGCTATCCACCTTCTTCGATGGAGCTTTTTCGGTTGCTTTGAGGGTTGGTCTGGATTTTGGGAATCTGGGACAGCCTCTGTAACTGGCCGGATGATCTCCTTTACAGTTGGCACAGGTGGCTGGCTCATCTGCGGATTTTTTGCAGGACTGTGTGGAATGAAGTCCTGCGCATTTGACGCAGCGTTCGGTAGCGTGACATCTCGATTGGGCATGGTGGAATTTTTGGCACCGATGACATTGGCTAGGTCCTGGATTTTTCCTAAGTGCTTCGATCGAAACCCTTAGGTAGCAGATGGATCGGATGTTGTAGATTTTTCGGGATTCCTCATTCCTTGGGAGAGTGACGAGGTACAATGGAATAATTTTCTGTGCCGACTTCATGGCGGCAACAGATGTTGGTTGGACGCCTTGGGATTTCAGATCGTCCACAATATCTTGGCAATCGATGCCAGTCGGAAGTCCGCGGATAACCACTTTCAGTGGCTTCTCCTCTCGTAAAAAGTACGTGTGGTACTCCTTACCTGTCTCCGTTAGGAATTTTGTGATGGCTCTGAAATCGTCTGCGGTTGCAGCATGGATGCTGATTCCGTCTGCGATGGACCTGGCCTTCACAAATTTTATAGATCTGACGTTCAGATCCCTGGAAACTTGTATCCAAGAGGATTTATCTCTTAGGACGATCGGGGGTGGAAGTGGGGATTTTTTCCCCTCCTGTGTCGGGGGAGAGTCCAATTCCTCTTCATTTTCCGACCGGTTTTCGGAACGAATGTCGGGGTTTGATCTATTTTGAACGGAAATTGTTTCCGTTTCCTGTTCCTGTTCGCATTCAAGAACATCGAATGAGTTCGCGATCGAAACTTGAAATGGTGGATGCGCCGGTCGCGTTATGACATCCGTGGAAGCACATAAAGTTGATTCCGCCCGACTTGTTTCGGACATTTTCTCCTTCATTGATACTTCCTGGACTTCATTGACCTGTGGACAATCGGATAAAGAAATTCTTACCGCCTTCTTCTTCTTCTTCCTCTTTGGGGAAGTTGAGCTCGGGGATTTTTCCCGTGCACCGGAGTCACTCTCGATCTCACTACGCGGTGGCAGAAGGGTTGCCAGTTGCGCGATCTTTAACTGGGCGACGGTGTCGTTTAGCGAAACGACTTGCGCCTGTAAGTTCGCGATAACCGTTTCGTAATCGCGGAGTTGTTGTACCGATACAATCATCGCACGTTCCGCGGTTACGCTCGAGGCTGACGATTCCGCGGGGGAATTTGACTCCGAATACGGTGACGGGGGGTTCGAGGTAAATTCCATCGTTGATGGACGGCTTTCGCCTAGCGTCTTTTTCGCACTATTCACAATTTGGTCGCACTCGCGATCTTTTTCCGGTTGCGTAAAACGCGTACCGGGGTGAAGATGAAATGCGCACTCCAACTATGTTGAATCGGAACTTTTTCGTATCGCACCAAAACACGACCGCCTCGATCGATAACTCGCTCGAGACTGGATCCATCTGACTTGACTTGACTTGACTGCTTCTGCGTTAAGAGGCCGGTCACGCCGTTGCCTCAGTAATCTTCCCTGAAATCGAAATCGTTAGAGTTGTTTAAAGTCGGTATCACTTACGTGAGAACGTCAAAATCGGTAGAGCCTGCGGACAGGCGGTCATGATCAGATGGCGGCCCGAGGGCGCCGGTATCGTGTGTTTTGCTCGTCGTAATCTACGGCATCACGAACGAGCTGATTTCTGTGGGTCATCGCTCTATCAAAAGCTCGCCTCGATGTTTTGCTCAGGAATTCCCGAGCGTCTCCATTTCTGCTTCGCGATGAAGCTGGGTGTTCCTAACAAACCAAGGAGCATCAAAGACGATCCGCAAGTAGTTATTCTGCACCCTGCTTAAATAGGGCAAGTATGACTTAGGTGCGTGGCCCCAAACCGCACAACCGTAACTCATCATTGGTCTAATTATCATTTTATACAATAATAGTTTGTTTCCCAACGATAACCGACTGCGTCGGTGTATCATCGGAAACAAACTCCTTATTGCACCCATCGCTTTTACACGCGCTCCTTGAAGGTGCGCGCGGAACGTCAACTGTTGATCCAGGATAACGCCCAGATACTTGGCTTGGTTTTTCCACGGGATCGGAGTCCCGAAGATTGAAACCTCGCCCACTGGAGAAAATATCCGACTTTTGGAGAAAAGAATTGCAACGCTTTTAGAAGTGTTGACTTCAATTCTCCAGTCACGGAACCAATCCTCCAGCCGGTCCATCCCCTGTTGTAGGAGACGGGTGACGTGATCGGCACTCTTGTGTCGAACCAACACGGCGGTGTCATCTGCATAGAGAGCCATCGTAGTCGCTGGCTCATCTTCCATGCGAGGCATATCCGCCGTGTAAATGGAGAACAAGAACGGGGAGAGCAAAGATCCTTGCGGGACGCCCGCATTGATCTTACGTCTCGATGATCTCGTACTCCCGATCTTCACACTGAAATATCTTTCCCTAAGGTAAGATTTTATCAGCTTTACGATTCCGATAGGGAAGCCAGCGCTAATGAGTTCGTGGAGTAACCCATTGTGCCATGTTTTATCGAATGCCTTGGCTACATCCAAAAAAACGCCTCCGGTAAACCTTTTCCACTCAAAACCAGTCTGAACGTTTTCAACAACGCGCAGAATTTGGTCCGTGGTCGAATGGTTTTCCCGAAAACAAAACTGTATGTCAGAAATGACGTTCAGTTGGCTTTCGTATTCCTTCAATCTCCACAATATCACCTTCTCAGCAATTTTCCCCAAACAGGGTAAAAGGCTGATCGGACGATAATTTTGTGGAAATTGTAGTTGACTAGCAACTTTTGGAATAACTATCACATCTGCAATTTTCCAGTTAGCCGGAAAATAACGCAAACGAAGAATCGCATTAACGATCGCAACAACGTACATGACGACTTTCGCCGGAGCATTACGTATCATTGCGTTCGTAATTCCTTCGGGACCAGGAGCTTTTATCTCCGAGGGAGATGTCGGGCGTATCGTGTCATCGTCATCGGAATACCGGAGGGAGCGACGAACCCTTCGGGATATTCGATCGCAATGATCGAGATCTGCATTTGTGTAGTTGGGGCTACACTGCAGTTCAAGATTGTTAGCGAACGCTTCAGCCTTCCGGTCGTCGGTGTATACGACTCCGGAACTTCCATGGATAGGAGGCACTTTTGTTCGTCTATTTCGGAGGATTTTGGTCATTCTCCACAGCGACCTATCCTCCGTAGCGAGAGATTCGAGATGTTTATTCCAAGCATCCTCCCTCTCGCTTTCAAGTCGACGACGAACTTCCGCATTCAGTCGGTTTTTTTCGAGTCCATCGCAGGGGCCAAGAGTACGGTGGTGTCTCTTGCGCGCCCTGTTCCGTTCACGAATTAAATCCCGAACCTCCTGCGGCAGAACATCTCGCTTGGCTTTAAGTGGTACAGTGCGCGTAGCAACTGACCTCGCATCCAGCATTTTTCGTTCGAGATAATCGACAGCTAAGTCGATCTCTTCGGCGGAGTGCATTTGCGGAATAGGGCCAATGGTTGCATTCATCCTCTCCGAAAAGATCTGAAAGTTAACCTTGTCTATCGAAGACGGCACGAGTTCCAATTCCTCCACATCCAAATGCAAAAGCACCGGATCGTGATCGGAATCTAACTCAGACACCGCCTCAATAGTTGCCCTATATGAAACATTTTTCATGAGCGCAATGTCTATGACATCTGCTCTCCCATGCGCGCTGTAGTGCGTTGGCTCGATTGGCCCAAAGACTTGAACATTGTGATTCATCGCGTACTGGAAAAGCACACGACCACGAGTATTCGTAGCCCTGCTATTCCATAACGGATGTTTCGCATTCAAATCCCCTGCAACAATTGTCGGACGATTATCGTCAAACAATTTTTCCAGGTCAGCCACCAACAATTCTCTATTAGGAGCTTCATACGCTGCATAGATACGAATCCACCCGGCTCGGCCTGAGTGAATTTCTACGCCGGAAGACTCTAAATTTACCAATTGTGGTTGAGCAAATAATCGCCATTTCAGCGATTTTTTGACGAAAACAGCGGTGCCTCCCCCGTGTTCATCCAGTCTATCCAAACGAAAAGATTCGAAGTTTCTAAGCTTCAGATTATCCGCGGGCTTGAGATGAGTCTCGGTAACAAGAATCACGTCAATACCGCTATCCTCAGCAAAATAACAGTAAAACCATTTCGTTTCGTCATGTTTTAATCCATTTGCATTCAAAAACAAATGCAAATCTGATCAAATTTTTATGGAATCCGTTCTTAATAACGAATTATCCATTTGCATTGAATACTCTGTGTGGAGGTTTTCGAAATAGTTTCGAAGCGTATAAATTGTTCGCGAGTGGGTTGCACTTATGTTATATCGATTACATTCGGCGAACAATGAAATAGTTTCGAAGCGTATAAATTGTTCCACATTCGGCGAACAATGCCCACATTTGACCGATCGCGAGCGCGGCCGCGGCGAAATCGCCTTGCTCCGGAGCAGGGGCAGATTTCGATGGCTGTGGCGTCGGTTTCGTCGTAGGTTTCGCGTTTTTCCCCTGCAAAACGCGCGAGTAAGTCCTAGATTCGATAGGAACTTTCTGGGGGCGGGGCTTGCTGGCTGTAGTCGGCTCTGCAACCAGCGTTGGATTTTTCGTCGGGACCGATTTTACGGGCGCTTTCACGACACGAACAGGATTCGCGGCGGATTTCGAGCCCGGATTTTCGGAATCCGGTCGCGCGGGGCAACCACGGAAGCACGCCGTGTGCGGACCGCTGCAGTTCGCACAGGTAGCTGGTTCAGTTTTCGGCCTTTTGCACTGATAACCAAAGTGGTTCTCAGCGCATTTCACGCATCGCGGTTCGGCACACCCATTTTTTGACAGCGGTGGCATTGACCGTTGCCTTTGCGCTTTCGGAGCGCTTCGCAATTGACGCGGAGATCGCACACGTTCGACACCTGGTAGATGTCGGCGGATCCGCGCGGTAACTCGACAACCACCATGTCGAGTTTCGTCGGGCCGGCGCCCATTCTTCGGACGCGTGGGTTTTCGTACCCTTGAGAAAGCAGGTCATCGGCGACCTCTTTTTCTGTGATTCCGCGATCGACCCCTTTGATCACGACGCGCAGGGGTTTTTCGCTCCTCAGAGCGAACGAATGATAAGGAATTTTTTCCTTATCCAAAATCGCGGTCATTCGACGGAAGCTTTCGATATTCGCGGGGCGAATTCGAATTCCATCCTTCGTGGTGGAGGCCGACACGAATTCCGCACCGACCGATTTCAGGTGAGCCGACACCTGATTCCACGATTGCTTTGATTCCCGGCTGTGGATGATGACCGGGGGAATCGCTTCATTATTTGCGGCGGATCGTACCACCGGGGTAGACCGCACGATTTTTCCACCTTTTACGTCGACTTTGAATTTTAAATCACCGCCGGCGGATTCCTCGGCAGGTCGCTTACGCTTCCTCGCGGAATCCACTTTCGTGAATTCTCCATCCTGGGTCGTCGTCGCGTCGGGTATCGATTGCGTTTTCGCGTTTGCCGATTTCGCGGTCGCGATCGCGATGTTTTGGTCGCATTCCATTTCGCGTTCAGCAGCAATCGGAACGGAATCCTCATGCTGCTCTCCCATTGGTCCGCAATTGGGATTATCGAGGGGCGTGGCCAAGTCGACCGCGTCGGACGTCTCCTTGGCATTATTATCATTAGAAGAATCAAGGTTTTGCTTACCCTTCTTCTTCTTCTTTTTCCTGGACGGCTTCTCGCTGCCCAGCAACTCCACTATCCGCGTCAGCTCCGCAATCTTCCTGTCCTTCTCGGCCAGGATCCGCAGCAGCTCGTCGCGGGTGATGAAATCACGGCGCTCCTCCATCACCGCACTTTCGCTTTCCATAATTCAGTCGCAGTGATAACTACGAACCTGAATCCACTGAATAATCACAAGATCACGAAAATCGCACTCGTAAAAAATCGACCGTCCGCAACGAATGCTTCAGATCGACTTACAATAATCATGACGCCCGTTGGATCCATCTGGTCGAGAAGGGGGCCTATTTATACCCTGTGGGCTAGTACGGAGAAATTATGCCGTAGAAACTTGAATATCGGTCCCTGACTCCGCCCACCAGGGTGTATGTGTGCGATCTGTTTCTTACAACAGGTTTTCCCGTCGGGGAAAAGCGAGGGTGTTCTTTCCATCGGGTAATTCTCCCCCCTCGTTGAAGACAGATCGCCCACCAGCGTTTCCAACCAGGTCCCCACGGCCAAATGCCTTATATTGAAAGAAATATTTACAAAGGGTAGAAAGAAAGTGGAAAAATATTTACAAACACTAGCTAAAAGGAAATTCGAACATATATACAGGAACTAATACTACAATACGAGGATTAAGGGAAAACGCAAGGAAACGGGCGACTAAACGGTGTAGTTCGCAAGGTCACTAAACTACGATCGGTCAATTTCCGTCCACGCACCAACACGCACTATTCGCGCACCGGGAGCACGCGAATGTCCTTGAGGTGGCGTTTGATGATGCGGGTATCGTCTTTCAGGGAATATACCGTGGGGGATTCTCGACGAACGACCTCGTACGGACCGATCCATTTTGGCTGTGTTGCCGGCCGGCTCGCGGTAAATAAATTATCGACCACGTGGGGCGTGGTTAGTGTCGAATCGACGCTGACGTCACTGCTGCGACACGCAGTAGTGTGGGTGCGACACCGTATTTCTGCCGCAGCTGTCGGGTTTTAGGTACGGGAGGATATTTTGTGGACGGCTTGACAAATCGCTAATCTGACCCGGTGGCGATCGCTTCTAGTGGCTGGTCTAAAGACACGAGCGCTGCGAAGGCATGTACCGGTCCCTGTTAGGGGAAATCAAACCGCTGTGATACAGCGCGGTGATTCCAGCGATTGTGAATGTCGAGCCAAGGTGTGGTAGGTTTCGGTGAAGCGTCGTCGTATCGCGTCTCGAGGAAATAAAGCGCCAGGTTGTTAACTTCAAGTGGTCTCTAGGCTGTCTCGGTACCGACTGACTTTCACCGCCAGCACGGCCAATACTTATACCCCCGGGGTGCGCTGTGATTGGTCCTCATATGAGGTACCGAGGGGGCGGGGTTTCATATATTGTCCGTGTCGAACAAGTGGATTGCGACAGCTGTAACGGAGGCCCTCCGTACTTCCGGACTAACACCGTTTGGCCGACGGGAATTTCGCTCGGCACTTCGGTCGATCACGGATATCGCAGACGCTGATAATTTCGTTGTCTGCGTCGGGCTTCTCGACGTAAGCGGTTCCGCGATTGCGGTTGGTTTTGCAGCAGGCTGGTCGACAAAAAACCAGGGGATTGATATTGCGACCAAACAAGACGGAAGCGGGACTCATCCGTGTAGCTTCATTACGACGTCTTCTGATCGTGAAAAGCACGTCGCCCAAGACACGATCCCAACGGTTCGGGTTCAGATTCGCTAGATGAATCCGCAAGCCTTTCTTGATTTCTTGATTCCGACGTTCGGTCGGGTTGGCTTGCGGATGGTACGCGGCCGTCGTCCAATGTTCAGTTTGCCACCTTCTCGAACAATATCGTCTCCACATTTGACTCCGGAATTGAATCCCGTTATCTGTTAGAGCGGCGCGGGGGTAACCGAAGCGAGCGAAGATTTTTTCTTCCAGAATCTGGGTGATAACGTTTGTGGCCGCGTTCGCGATCGGAAACGCTTCGATCCAACGGGAAAATAAATCCGTGACTACAAAAATGAAACGATTACCCGCGGGCGTGGCGACATACGGGCCCATTATGTCGCAAGCGATCGTCTCCCAAGGAGACGTCGGCTGACGCGGACGCATCGGAATATCCGGACCAGGAGGACGACGTTTGAATTGGGCACAGATAATGCAACTCCGAACGTATTTTTTCACGTCGCGATAAATCGTCGGCCAAAAGAATAGGGTTTTAATTTCGCGAATTGTCTCTTCGATTCCCGGGTGACCGGCTAACGCTGCGTCATGGCATTGCAAAATTACGTGGGAGCGAACTGCCAAGGGAACGAAAATCTGCGTTGTCTCACCGTCTTTCGTATAGAGCGTATTTTCGAGGAGGAAATAACCACGGGGATTTACAGCTCGGGGATTGTTTAAACGTCGCAAAATTTGGCCTGTTTCCGCGTCGTCGTTTTGCGCGAATCGTACTACATCTACAACGGTTGCCAAGTCACCCCTGATTGCCTGTTCCGGTCCGATCGCGGCGGGATCGAAAATATCTAACGGTTCCGAATTTTCCGTCGGTGATTCCGGAAGCGCCTCCATAAGGCCAATAATAGGAGTGAACATTTTGTTTTCTTGTACCGTCGGTCGAGAATTATCATTTTCGGGGTCGCGCGAAAGGAGATCAGGGAATTCGTTGTTACGGCCGGGAACGTGCTCGACCTGGAAATCGTATTCCTGCAATTGAAGCGACCATCGGGTCAATTTAGCGCGCTCATCACGGCTTTTCGCCAGCCATTGCAGGGATTTATTATCGGTTCTCAACAAAAAACGACGATGTTCCAAATATTGCCGAAATTTCCTGATTCCCCAAACGATCGCCAAACATTCTTGCTCATTGACATGGTAACGCGTTTCGGGGGGTCGAAATTTCGCACTGGCGAAGGAGATTATTTGGCGATCACCGTTGGGAGCTTCCTGGTAAAGTACCGCAGCCATTCCCCTCGCGCTCGCGTCGGTCTGTAGAACGAAGGGCAGCGATAAATCTGGTCGATGAAGCGTAATAGGTTTCACCAAAATTCGTTTTATTTGGGACATTACATTTTCCGCGTCGGTTGTCCACTTCCACCGAACTTTCGTCGTCAGCAAGTCCGTTAAGGCGCGGTAATGGACGCGAAATTCGGTATGTAATCGCGTACGCAACTCCTTTCGAGACGTTGGAGTTGGGAAATCGGAAATTTGTCGTATGTGTTTTTCGTTTGGACAGTTACCTAAAGAGGTAACGACGTGGCCGAGGTACCGAATTTACATTTATCCGGCGCGCATTTCAGGCCGTGTTGGCGAATTCGTTTGAAAACGCGGTGTAGGTGAACCAAATGTTCCTCGTACGAGTTCGAGAATATGATTATGTCGTCGAGATAAACGAGAGCAAATTCTAAGCCGGCCAACACTTGTTGAGACATGAATCTCTGGAAGGTGGCCGGAGCGTTTTTAAACCAAAGGCCATGACGGTGAATTCATACAACGCACCGTCAGGCGTCGCGAATGCCGTATATTTGCAGGATTCTTCGGCTAACGGAATCTGCCAATATCCGTTGCTCAGATCGATAGTCGAGAAAATGCTTGCCGTGCCCAAATCGCGGAGGCAGTCAGTGATATTTGGCAACGGAAAGCTTCGCTAACAGTTATTTCGTTTAACGCTCGGAAATCTAAGCAAAACCTCGGCTTCCCGTTTTTCTTCCACGAAACTACCACCGGACTACAGAAATTCGAACTCGATGGGCGCACGCGACCGGTGGCTAGTAGCATTTCGACCTCTTTCTGAATAATTAAGCGTTTCTGTTCATTAAGACGGCGACCGTCCATATAGGCGATTCGAGTTGCATGAGCAATCCGGAAAAAACGGTCTAGCTCGACAAGTAGTTCCCGGGAGTGGCTCAGCTACCAGATATTCGATTTTTGACACTTTTACGATGTACGCTTGAGAAAGGTCCGATTTATGGGGAATTATTCACTCATTTCGGAAGGGATATCCCTTTTCATTCCAACTCCATAAAACTATGGCTCAATTTGAATTAAATTGAAAGTGAACAACCTGTACACGACGTATTTTTTGTTTTCTTAAAAAAAATATACTCCACATCTTATCTCTTGAGTTTTTACCTATGTACATGAGTACATCGCGAGAGTTTGAATGAAAAGGGATATCCCTTTCGAAATTCCCATAAATGGAACCTTTCTCAAGCGTACATCGTAAAAGTGTCAAAAATCGAATATCTGGTAGCTGGGTACTTTTCGAGCTAGACCGTTTTTATTGCTCATGCAACTCGAATCGCCTATATGGACGGTCGCCCTAACGCGATACGGACAAGTATTCGTAATTTTGTCGGCATCCGTCAGGCGGATCACGTGCTCCACGCTAGTGGTGGGCGTCGGGAAGGTATCGTCGCTCATAATTTCCGAAAATTGTTTTGTCACCGTCTCGTCACTTTGGGTGGTTTCCGTAAACAGGCTTTTCAATTTCTACAACATTGAGAGGACCGGTGTTATCTCTGGATGTGCTCTTGCAATTTGAAATAAATCTAAAACAATAAGCTACTGAACGAATAAGTTTAGTGAAACATGAAAACCTGTCAAAAGGAAAATTATTTATTATGTTCGTGTTGTATGCATTCAAATCATTTTTAATTCCGGCAGATTCTCATGAAATACCTGAGGCGTTGACCATGTGGCAGGATCCGCATGGAGCCAATTTGGTCCTTGCCACCAAAGATTTGATGCCGCCAGACATTTTGGACTAATTCCTCTTGAAAGAATATCCGCAGGATTATCTTGTGTGGCGACATGTCGCCAATTTTGTAATAAGATAATTCCTGTATTCTAGAAACACGATTTGCTACGAAGGTTCTCAAAAGATGAGGTGAAGTATTCACCCATCCTAGGACGATTGTGGAGTCAGTCCAATAAAAAATCTGCTCAAATTGTACGTCCAGGGAATCTACAACTTTCTTTGTTAATTCAGCTGATATTAGGGCTCCACTTAATTCAAGTCTAGGAACCGAAATTGTTTTTAAGGAGCTACTCTTGATTTAGCAGCTACTAAATGAACATGGCATTCACCATTTGAACTGGTCGATCGAATGTAAACGCATGCTCCGTAAGCTATTTCAGAAGCATCTGAAAATGAGTGCAACTGTATGCTGATAGGATCCTTACACATTACATGACGTTTTATTCTGATGTTATTTAGGTGAATTAAATCTTTACGAAATATGTCCCATTTTGTCTGCAATGACAAAGGAAGTGATTCATCCCAGGTTAATTTCTGCAACCAAAGTTTTTGAATAAAGGATTTAGCTATCATAGTGCAAGGACTAAGAAGACCAAGGGGGTCGAAAATTTGGGATATCTCGGATAGAATTGTGCGCTTTGTGACTCTTTCATTTTGAGTATTAGAAATTGAATATAGGAACTGGTCCGATTCAGTTGACCAATGCAAACCTAAGGTTTTGGTATTTTCTTTGGAGCCGAAATCGATAACTTCAAATTTTGATCCGCTATCAACATCAAACATTTTTCTTAAAGAATCAGTGATTTCCTAGAATTGGATGTCCATTTCCTCAAAATAAAATGACCTCCCTTTAGGACATTATATAACTCTCGACAGTAATCTAATGCCCTTTCTATTGAACTGGCTCCGCTAATCAAGTCGTCGACATAAAAATCATTTTAATAATTTTTGATATATCAGGTTTTTCGCTTTCGCAGTCTATACCTAACTGAAATAAGCATCTTATGGCTAAAAACGAAGCCGATGCTGTACCGTAAGTAACGGTTGTTAATTCATATGTTTTTATTGGTTGAGATGAAACTGGTCGCCAAAAAATTCTTTGCAATGAATACTGACTGGGACAGATCTTCACCTGCCTGTACATTTTTTCAATGTCTGCACAAACAACGAAGTTATGTTTTCGGAAACGCAATAATATGGATAGAAGATCGTTTTGAATAATTGGACCTACCATTTGAAAATGATTGATCGAATAACCAGTGTCAGTTGCTGCTGAGCCATCAAATACGACTCTCATTTTAGTAGTCAGACTGTCATTTTTAATCACCCCATGGTGAGGCATGTAGTAAACCGGCGATTTTGGGTCACGAATTTCATCAGATTCGTGTAATTCGCGCATATGACCAAGAGCTTCGTACTCAAGCATAAAATCGCAATAATTTGTAAATAGTTCGGCATTTTTTCTAAATTTATTCTCTATTTGCGAGAATCTCTTTAAAGCTAGAGATTTTGAATTGCCTAAATTGTGAATGCTCTCTTTTAATGGTAAAGAGACAACAAATCTACCATCTTTGTCACGAACAGTAGATTTTGCAAAATGCTCTTCGCAAGCTAATTCTTCCGCGGACAAGATTTTTTTTGTGTGAACATTTTCAATTTCCCAGAATTTTTGAAGTTGGCTATCAATTGACATATCTTTCATAAAATTACAATGTATTAAATTTGAGGAATTAGGAATTCGCCCGCTAACAATCCAACCGAAACGAGTTTTCTGTAAAATCGGACCGTTTTCGGACAGTTTGATTTGACCTACGCATAATATATCCCAAAAAATATCAGCACCTAATAGCATGTCAATTTTAGACGGTACGTAGAATTTAGGATCAGCTAAATATATGTTTTCGGGTATAACTAATGTGTTTCGGTCGATTTGACAATTAGGCAATGAACCAGTTATAGTAGGAATCACTAAACAAGAAATTTTAGAGTTGAAGCTCTTATTTTTTGAAAAGATGTTAGCTATGCAATATGAATTTATTTCGCACACCGACTGATTGAATCCGCCAACTTTGATACGAGTTTTTTGCAATTCTAAGCCTAACGAATCGCACAGCCCTGAGGTAATGAAGCTGGATTGGGATCCTGCGTCTAATAAAGCTCGAACAGTTTGATAATTTCCTCTACGATCCAAAATTTTCAAGCTAACGGTTGAAAGTAAAATTTGAAATTTTGGTGCTAATCCGTTTTCAGATGAATGGAGAGACAAAATTCCTCCGTTAGGGTCAGTCGAAGTTGCTGTTGCATTTTCCGGAGATTCGAATATGACTTTGTTTTTTGAATTAATGTGTAACAAGGTATTGTGCTTAGCAGAGCATTGCCTACAATTCCCGAAAGTGCATTTATTTACAAAATGTCCCTTCCTGAGACAGTTCGTGCATAATTTTAAGGTTTTCACCTTGCTTATTCTGTCTTGTGGCGACAAAGCGATAAATTTTTCACATTTTTGTATGTAATGATCTTTCCCACACAAAGGACAACCTACTTTTGACAAAACAAACGAACGAGAATGCGAAACTTCTCTATTATTGAATTTCTTAGGATTGGAGCTAAATTCCAAAGTTTCTAATAAGTCGGCCTTACCTTTGAGAAAATTCAGCAAATCATCGAGGCAAGGAATATCCTTTTGATTCTTTTGCTCCCACTCCTTGCGAGTCGTCATATCTAGTTTGGTTGAAACTAGATATACCATTAAAATATCCCACGAATTGACTGGTTGTTCCACACGTCCGTTGGGTCGCAGGCACGCCTTGTCGCGTAGTTCCCGGGGAAGTGGCTCTAAGTGGAGACTTTACGCGGTTGACGCGGGGCGTGGCACTACTCGCGTTCTAGCCAGTGTGGCTAGATTGTTATCGATTTCACTTAATCCGCGAAAAAATAATAACGCGGAGCAAAAGAAGACGCGGTGGTACCGATAACACGGGGACGCGTAGAGCGGAGTTTTACGAAGTTTGCAAGTCGTGCCGGAAAAAATGAAGCTCGTCCAGAGACGGGGTCACGTGCCGCCGGGGATAATCCGGCGTAATCCCTGTTATCCGAAAGCGGGGTTGCGGAACGTCGGCGACCGGGTCGCGTGCCCGATAGTACGTAACCGAGGTGCGAAGCGAACAAAGGGGATGACGCCGCGCGTACCTGCCGACAGGTAGTCGGGGTGAACAAAGAAGGGGGTGCGTTGCCGGCGGCAGGTAGATGTTACGTCGATCGACGAACAAAGGATTGTCGCGAATGAATAAAATAAACGTAGGAAACAGTCGTGACACGTTTAATGCACAAAGGAAAAACGCGTTTACAAATATGTCTGCACAGCGAGCATTAGTACCAAGAACGGATTTATTACAACGACACTGGCAGCGCACGAACAAAAGAGCGCGAACAAATAAATGTTTGAGAGCAAAGAAAACGAAGTGAGCACGATGTTTACAAAAAAAGCGGTACTTACGGGTGGCTTTACCGGAGCGCGACGCGAGAGGTAACTAACTGGTCGGCGTCGGAAACGGCGAAGAAGTGGCCAAGGCGACCGAGCGCGACTCAATTTATATCCGTATTGGAAATAGATGAAACGGTTGACCGGTCGACAGGGGTTGCGTTTCGAGCGCCCCCGTTGTCGACCTCGCAAGCTCCGAAAAAGTAGGGATCTAGAGCGAGGAGGAACTGTCGTAGGGTGACGGGTAACAAGACTCCCCCCTTTTTCGAGACAGTTCATACTTGCTCTTGTTCCACGTCCGGTAATGCCACTCTAATATATAAAACGTGTCTTAAAATTAAGAATTCTACCAACTACAGTCATTTCGTGTCACTGAAACATCACTTCCTGAAAAGTTACGGTCACTGGTCACAGTCACACAGTCCCTGGTGGAGCACTTAGCAGTGTCTATCCATGGTTATAGTCTTATGTCGTACTTGTATTCGGTACTGGCACTTCTCGAATGTCGCCCACGTCCCTTTTTGTGGTGCGACCGCCGGCGTCTACCAAGTATGTGGTGGGACCCATTCGGTCGGCGATGGTGAATGGCCCTGACCAGGCGGGCGTGAATGGTCCAGGGTTGCGGTTCCTCACCAGCACTCGTTGCCCCGGGGCTGAAATTCGGTGGCTCACCGGTGCGCCGGGGATACTTCTTGTTTTGGTAGCGCTGTTGGTTGCGTCTGGCTTCCCGACGGAGCGTTCCCTTGGCTGGACCGACACTTGAAGCTGGCTCGGGTTCTGTCAGTAACCAGGTAGGGTCAGGTTCCGGCCAAACAGGGTCACTGCTGGACTCTGGCGGGTGGCCTCGTTCCTTCGCCGGCGTATGGTGAATAGGACCTGTGGGATCACCTGGTCCCACTCCAGGTGCGGCTGATTGGCTGTTTGGATGCGTATTCCTTTTTTTATTTCCTGGTTCCGCCGCTCCGTCGGATTGGCTTGTGGGTGGTATGCGGCGGTGGTCCAGTGTTCAATCTTCCAACGCCTTGCGCACTTGTCCGTCCAGGTGGCGCTGATAAATTGTGGACCATTATCCGTGATGAGAACTTTGGGGTAACCGTAACGGCAGAACACTTCGGCTTCTAAGGTACGACGATCGAATTAGTCCAGCTGTCTGGCATCGGAAAAGCCTCGACCCACCGGGATAGCAGGTCCGTTACTACCAATATGAACCGATTTCCGGCTTTTGTTTTCTCGTATGGCCCCATCAGATCGCATGCCATGGTCTCCCATGGCGTGGTGGGTTGTCTCGGTCGGAGCGGAACTGCCGGTCCCGGTGGTTTGCGCTTGAACTGCGCGCATAGTAGGCATCCGCGCACATATGCCATGCAGTCCCTGCGGGAGGTCGGCCAGAAAAAGAGAGACTGCAATTCCCTCAGTGTTTCTTCGGCGCCTGGGTGACCTGCTATCGCGGCATCGTGGCAGTTAAATAAGATGTGCTCCCGTACGGAGGCTGGTACGAATATCTGCACCCGATCTCCACAGCGCCTGTAGAGATGACTGTCGATCTCTATGTAGTTGGCGGAGGTGGGTTGGTTGGTTAGCTTTGTTAAGATGTTCTGGACTTCCGTGTCCTGCGCTTGAGCGTCCTGCACCATGGAGACGACAGTCTCGAAGCTACGGGTTCTCGGAGTGTCGGTACCAGCTGGTTCTGCGGTGTCAGGAGCGCTTGAGGGGCCAGGGTGCGCCTGGCCTACTGCTACGGTAGGGATGAACATTCGGGGGTCGTCGATGTCTGGTCGGGACTCGTCGGGCTCTGGCTCCCTGGATAATAAGTCGGGCAACTCGTTATCCTTTCCCGGGACGTGCTCCAGGTAGAAGTCGTACTCCTGGAGCAACAGTGACCACCTAGTCAGCTTCGCGCGATCGTCTTTGCTTTTGGCCAGCCACTTCAGAGAGCGGTTATCCGTGCGGAGGAGGAATTTCCGGTGTTCCAGATAGTGCCGGAACTTCTGAATGCCCCACACGATAGCCAGGCACTCTTGCTCGTTGATGTGGTACCTGGTCTCTGCCGCTTTGAACTTCGCACTCGCGAATTGAACGATTCGCCGCTGTCCTTCATCTCCTCTTGGTACAGCACGGCAGCCATTCCCGTTCCGCTGGCGTCAGTTTGTAAGATGAATGGCCGTGCCAGGTCGGGGCGGTGGAGCATGATAGGCGCCCTCAATGCGTCCTTGAGAGTGACGAACGCCTGCTCTGTTTCCTCTGACCATTTCCATTTTCGTTTACCCGCCAGAAGGTCGGTCAAAGGGGCGGTTAATATGGCGAACCTGGGGATAAATTCTCGCAGCCATCCCACTACACCCAAAAATTTCTGGAGCTTCTTCCTCGTTTTTGGGGGTTCGTACTCAAGCACCTGACGGATGTGGACTGGACTGGGCTGGTTTCCGTCTGCCGTCACGATGTGGTCTAAGTATTCGATGTGTTTCGTGCCGAAGGTGCATTTCTCCGGGGCGCAGCGTAGACCATGCTGCCGCAAGCGTTCGAACACTTGTTGCAGATGGACTAGATGTTGGTCATAGGTGCTACTGAATATTATCACATGGTCCAGGTACACAATCGCGCACTCGAGCCCGGCCAACACTTTTTGTGACATGAATCGCTGGAAAGTCGCGGGAGCGTTCTTCAGACCGAATGCCATGACACAAAACTCGTATAAAGCGCCATCCGGGGTGGCAAAAGCCGTGTATTTTCGACTGCTCTCGTCTAGTGGGATTTGCCAATAACCTTGCCTGAGGTCTATGGTCGAGAATACGCTCGCGTTCCCGATGTCACGGATGCAGTCCGAGATATTCGGTAATGGGGAGGCCTCACTGACGGTGATGTTATTTAGGGCGCGAAAATCGAGGCACAAACGCGGTTTACCGTCTTTTTTCGTCGCGACCACTACCGGGCTACAAAAGTTCGAGTTCGATGGACGGACACGGCCGGTGCGCAATAACTGCTGCACTTCGTCCATAATGATCCGTTTCTTGACGTCATTCACTCGATACGGCCGCGTATACGCCACTTTCGAAGGGTCACTTAGAACTATTTTGTGCGTCAAACTCGCCGTCTGGGTGGGGACAGTGCTTGGGTCCAACAGTTCGGCGAATTCTTTCACGATTGCACTGAACTCGCGACTGTAACTCGCGGGAAACTGGTCTTTCACTTGGATCTCGACACTCGGGCGCGATTTGGTAGCCGGCACCCAATAGGTCACTTGTCGATTTGTCACTCCGTAATGGACACACCGGCGTTGCATATCGATCACGGCTTGTTGTTCTAATAGCCAGGGCATGCCGAGCACGATATCGATGGCTGTCCGTTGAGCAACTTCGAAGGTGATGTCCATCTGGTGTCCATCCAATGTTAGGGTTAGATAGACGGAGCGGGATAAGCCCACCCGTTCGCCTGAAATCGTACTCAGTTCCCCGACCTCGCTATCCTGGCTGAGGGTCCCTTTAGGTACTAAGTGGGAACTAATTAAGTTGACCTGGGCTCCAGTGTCGAGAAGGGCGGACCGTCGGTGGCCGGCCAAGGTGACCCAGATATGGGGATTGTCCTGGGTGGCGGCGGCTGCACAGGCTGGCAAGGTCGACACAGAGCGGTGAGGCCGGCGGCGGGAATGGCGCCGGCCACCTGTTAGTTTCCCGACTGCTGTGGGCGACGTTCGGGGCAATGTTTGTGCCAATGATCCCCTTGGCAAAATTGGCACGCGGATGGGGGCGCCCGGTTGTGACCGAACGCTGGAGCATTGTCTCTGGCTGGATTTATCATCCGGGCCTTCCGGTCCTGGGCTTGGGCCCCGACTGGCTTTGGGAGGCGGAGGTGTCGATTTGGTAGCCGATTCGATCGCTTTCGCCACGGTGATCAATTCTTTTACGGTGCGTGGATTGTGGGGCCGCACGAAACCGCTTAAGGAGGGCCGCAGCAGATCCACGAGCCTCTCCGTCTGTTCGCTTTCCTCCTCGTCGGGGTAAAGTCGTTTCCCAGGGTCCGTTTATAATAGATGAATGGAACGACCTCTTCGTCCTCCCTCTGCCGCTCTTGGTCGAAACGGGCACGCAGTTTTCTCAACACCGTCGGGCTTCCGTATTCCTCGACAAGCATCTCTTCTAAGTCCTCGAGGGTGGCGAAGTCCGCGATGGACGCGACTGTTTGCTTCGCGGCTCCCTGCAGGCATTCGAGCAGTAGGTCGCGGCGGTCCTGCGCGTCATATTGTTCCCCGTCGGCGTATTCGTGGAAACGCTCGAAGAACTGCTTCGGGCAGTGAACATCTTGACCATTGAATACGGGCGGTCGTTTCGCAGCCCTCGGCCCGTCGGTCCTCAGGATTTCGTCGGGTGCTTGCATTTTTGGGAGCATGTCGCTCGTCGGTCCACTCGGAACGGGTCCTACTTCGGCTGCCGCGTCCGCGAAGGTTCCGATGTGGGTTTGCTGTATGGCCGCTTGTGTTCTGATTCCGGATCGGGTCGTAACACCGGGCAGCATTAGAGAACGTTGTTGGGCGCCACTGGGATTTTCGTCAGTTCCCAGAACTGTTGGTAGATTTGCCTCGGCCGGGTCGGAGTGATGTCCGGGAACGCGTTTCCACGTTCACACTTTCAAAGCCCCACGTTGGGCGCCAAATGTTATCGATTTCACTTAATCCGCGAAAAATAATAACGCGGAGCAAAAGAAGACGCGGTGGTACCGATAACACGGGGACGCGTAGAGCGGGAGTTTTACGAAGTTTGCAAGTCGTGCCGGAAAAAATGAAGCTCGTCCAGAGACGGGGTCACGTGCCGCCGGTGATAATCCGGCGTAATCCCTGTTATCCGAAAGCGGGGTTGCGGAACGTCGGCGGCCGGGTCGCGTGCCCGATAGTACGTAACCGAGGTGCGAAGCGAACAAAGGGGATGACGCCGCGCGTACCTGCCGACAGGTCGTCGGGGTGAACAAAGCGAACCGTCGGGGTGCGTTGCCGGCGGCAGGTAGATGTTACGTCGATCGACGAACAAAGGATTGTCGCGAATGAATAAAATAAACGTAGGAAACAGTCGTGACACACGTTTAATGCACAAAGGAAAAACGCGTTTACAAATATGTCTGCACAGCGAGCATTAGTACCAAGAACGGATGTATTACAACGACACTGGGCAGAGCACGAACAAAGGAGCGCGAACAATAAAGGAAACAAACAAAGAAAACGAAGTGGTCGATTTACAAATACGCCTGCACAGTGATCGTTAGTACAAAGAACGGATTTATTACAATGACACTGGCAGCGCACGAACAAAAGAGCGCGAACAAATAAATGTTTGAGAACAAAGAAAACGAAGTGATCGTTAGTACAAAGAACGGATTTATTACAACGACACTGGCAGCGCACGAACAAAAAGAGCGCGAACAAATAAATGTTTGAGAACAAAGAAAACGAAGTGAGCACGATGTTTACAAAAAAAAACGGTACTTACGGGTGGCTTTACCGGAGCGCGACGCGAGAGGTAACTAACTGGTCGGCGTCGGAAACGGCGAAGAAGTGGCCGAGGCGACCGAGCGCGACTCAATTTATATCCGTATTGGAAATAGATGAAACGGTTGACCGGTCGACAGGGGTTGCGTTTCGAGCGCCCCCGTTGTCGACCTCGCAAGCTCCGAAAATGTAGGTATCTAGAGCGAGGAGGAACTGTCGTAGGGTGACGGGTAACAAGATAGTCGGTCGACGGTACTTGGTCGCGGACTGATTGCTTAAACGGCCCAAATGCCTTGCTGTCTGTCTCCCGCTGTCGTATGGGCAGAAATGGTGGCTTCCACCACGACGTTTGGCGCAAAGGGAGACAAGTCGCGAAGGCTATTTGGTTTAGGTCAGTTTTAGCAGAGTCTGGCTTCTCGAACTGGTAGTCGTAGTACATGTAGACTAGTTGGCTTCTCAGAGCGTACTGAATTCCTCTCGCAATCGGCCCCGATATTTATATCCATTTGAGAACAATGCCCCATTGTTCTCAAATGGATATAAATATCGGAAAGGCCCCCTCTGTGTGGGTCCGATCGTCTTGTGAGCGCTGCCACGGCGTACGGAAGTGCCGGATGTTGGCAGCGCTTGGTAACAGTTTAATTATTTGATTAAATTCGCCTGTCACATTTTCGGGGAATTCGGTGACGAGTTCAGGCAAAATTTTTACAACATTACTGGGGGGCGGAGCACAATAACTAACGCGACGCTTTTCCGTTCCGAAATGAATGCAGCGACGAGAAATATCAATAAGTACTTGTTCCTTTTCTAACCACGGCATTCCGAGTACGAGGGAAACGGCTGGTTTATCGACAATCAGAAAATTCACGGACATTTGGGCATCGTCGAGGAGAAGCAAAAGAGAAACTTGGTGCGAGAGCGCAACCAGTTGACCCGACATCGTAATCAAATTTCCCGCAGGGCACGTCGTGATTGTCGCGTTTTCAGGTACGAGTTCACGGGAAATAACGTTCGCTTGGGCGCCGGTATCGATTAACGCCTGATGTCTGGTATGGCCGATTCGGACATGAATTTTTGGACTATGTCCCGCGATTCCGGTGATGGCAATAATATTTCCTCCCGACGATTTTGTTGGCCAGCGTATTACGCTACGCTGGCCGTCATTTAGTTTCCCTGGAAACGTGCGGCTGCGACGGGGCATTGCCAGTGCCAATGCATTTCCCGACAATACCTGCACGGATTACGCGGGCCGTTATCATTACCCGTCTTGGGTTCAGCTTTCGGTTTCGGGACATTCCGTGTTGTTTCCCTGACCGGCGGAGGACGATATGGTAAAGAGGAGCGTATCGCGCTTAGAGAGAATTCAACGTTTTTTCCCTGGTCAATCAATTCGCGTATGGTCCGCGGATTAAATGCGCGCAGTAGGCCGAGCGTTTCCGGGCAAATGAGATCCAAAATTCGATCGACAATCGATCGCACGAACGCGGCAATGCTTTCGTTTTCTGATTGACGCACCTGATCGAACTGACGGCGGAGATCGCGCAAAACGATAGGACTCCCGAACAAACTTATGAGTTCCTCTTCGATTTTTTCAGTGTCAACGTTCGCGGATTCATAAATCGAAAATAGTTTTTTAGCCTCACCTGTAAGGCACGAGAGTAGGAGTTCGATCCGGGCTTCAGGAAGGATTTTTTGGGAATCTGCATAGTTCCGGAAACGTCTAAGGAATAATTCGGGGCAGGAGGTTTCGTGTCCGTCGAAAGATGGTTTTGGGACAGTTTCCCTCGGGACCAAAAGGTGGAGAGCCTTGGTGACGTTCTCGAGGATTTCCTCCATCGAGGATGAGGAAGTACTGGCCATTGTTTCGGATATTTCTGGAGTCGGATTTGATCTTGACCATGGTCTGGATGGGCGCCACTGGGTTAATTGCAGTCCCAGAACTGTGGTTTGATGCCGGCTGATATGGTACGGGTCGCTGGTGGTTCGGGAGCGCGTCTCCACGCTCACTTCTGGCTCTGGCCCCACGTTACGGGCGCCAATTTGTTACGGGATCCTGCACGGCGGAAAAAATATGAGTGGGGAACAGAACGATTCCTTACCTTCGAGCGTCAGGATTTTAGGTGGTTCAAAAGGTAAGTTTCGGGTGAAAAAATGCAACACTACGGGCTTCGTCTTCGCCGGACGACATCAATTGCGGAAGCTACGAGGTGCAGCGCACAGCTGCGATGATTCAGGAATCGGAGGTTGCGGTACGAAATACTACGGGTTCCACAATGGCTGGACACGTAATGGATGATTCCGGTCGGAAAGGGGGCCTATTTATACCCTGTGGGCTACCGTGATCTTTCGTTTTTATACAAGGATGGACCGAAGTCCTTCGCCTCTTCATCTATTTAAGCCTTTTTTCGTATTGGTGTTTTTGTTCCTAGAAGTTATCAGGAGGCATCCTTCTTCTTTTCATCTTTTCATTTTCGTTTCCTGTTTCCTCACGTCGTCTTTTCCACGACGTTGTTGTCGCCATTTTGTATTTTTGTCTCGGTTTTTCTCCGGTACTTTTCTTATTTCCCCGTTCTTGTGATTTTTCATCACTTCTATTATCTTTTCTCTATTTCTAGTCGCTATTTCTTCTAGCGTTAACATTCCCGTTTCTTCTCTTATTTGATCGTTTCTGACATAATAGGGCGCACCTATTGCCAATCTTAGCATTTTGTTCATGTGTTGTTGCATCTTTTCATTTTCGGATCTGTTTTCTAGTTCCCATACTACATCTCCGTAAGTAATAGATGGTACTATTATAGTTTTCATGATTCTTATTCTGTTTTCAATGCTTGTTTTGCTTTTCCTATTCAAGAGTGGGTATAGTTTAGCAAATAATTGTCTTGTTTTCTTCCTTGTTTTTTGCATATGTTTCCTGAAGTTAAGATTTTTGTCTAACGTGACTCCTAAATATTTTACTTCGTCTTTCCATTTGATTTCTATTCCATCTATTTTTATTTCTTTTGGTTTATTCGGTCTTTTGCTTTTATGATCAAAATATATTCCGGTTGTTTTGTTTGCGTTCACTTTGATTTTCCATCTGTTGAAATATTCCATCAATTTATTTGTATCATTTTGCAATCGTTTAAATAGTGGCAGTTTCCATCTGCAGCTTTTATATATCCCGGTGTCGTCTGCAAACTGCGCTATCTGGCAGTAATCCAGTTCTGGTATATCTGCGATAAAGATGTTGAAGAGCAGGGGTCCAAGAACGGATCCTTGGGGAACTCCTGCTCTCATTTCTCTCATCGCCGATTTCTTTTCTCCTATTTTTACTACGAATTTCCTTCCTTTCAGATAGTCTTCTACTATATTGATTATCTTTCTCGATATTTCCATTTTCATCATCTTGTATACTATTCCTGCGTGTCCAATCCTGTCGAACGCTTTTTCTATGTCTAGAAAAAGTGCTGCGGTTGGAACGGCTATGTTGTTTTTTGACTTTATGTGATCTGTTATGCGTACCAATTGGTGTAGCGTCGAGTGTTTCTCCCTGAACCCAAATTGGTAGTTAGGTATTTTGTTTTCCACTTCTTTTCTAAGTCTTTTCTGTATCGTTCTTTCATAAATTTTACTCATCGCCGGCAGTAGACTTATTGGTCTGTAGCTGATACTTTCGTGGCGAGGTTTTCTTTTTCAGTATCATTATAATTTCTGCACTTTTCCATATTTCCGGGAAGATTTCCAGGTTCCAGGCTGTTTGGCAAATCTCCGTGATTTCCTCAATTCCTTCTTTTGTCAAGTTTCTAATTGATTGGTTTGTTACACCATCTTTTCCTGGTGCCTTTCTGTTCTTGAGGGCTTTGACCAGCTCTTCTATTTCATCTGTTGTTACTTTTTCTATTTCTGTTTCTACGTCAGAACATTCTCTTTTCTGTTTTTCAATTCTTAGGATATCGTTTCATCTTCGTAATTGTCATTTGCTGCAAACTGTTCTTCGAGTTGCTTTGCAAATATTTCAGCTTTTTCTTGATCAGTTATTGCTGTTTCGTCATTTCTTTTGATATAAGGGATGCTCTAGATTTCTTGCCCACTAACGCACCGGTCATCTGCCAAAGTGTGTTGTCCTGTGTAGCAAGGTATTCCATCTTTTGTCCCCATTCTTCATTCCTCTGTTTATCGAGTTCTTCTTTCACTTCGTTCGTTAATTTATTGAGTCTTGATTTGTCATCAGGATGTAGCGTCCTTCTGTAATTTCTCTTTGCCTTCTTCTTATCTTGTAGTAGCTTCTTTATGTGTTCCGGTAGCTTTTGCCTACCGTCAAATGGAAGTGTCCTTGTAGCTTTTATTTCAGCTTCTTTGATTCTGTTCTCTAGACTATTAATTTCTTGATCTAGTTGTTCCTTCGTTTCTATCTTTGTTTTTATACTGTTAAATTCTTTTCGGAATTTTTCCCAGTTTGTTGCTTTTTTCGTCCTTTGGATCGCTTCTGCTTCTGTGTTGATTTCCATTATCACAGGCAAATGATCCGATCACAAATCTTCTTTTGTTTCTAGTTCATAGTTCCACGGGCAGTTTTTAATGACTGCTATGTCTAGTACGTCTGTTGATTTATGAACATTAAAATGCATGCTTTCTTCTGGGCCAACTACTATCAATTCGTTATCCTCAGCTATCCTTTTGGGGTCTATCCCGCTCTGATTCCTATTAGTGGAATTCCAGTCAGGGTGTTTGGAGTTTAGGTCTCCCGCCAGTATGGTCGGTAGTCTTGTACTAAATATTTTCTTTATTTCTTCTTCTTTTACTTCTTTTGAACATGGTATATATCCGGAATATATATCCATTTGCCCTCTTGACGTTTTTATCTGTATTCCTGTTGCTTTCAGGTTTTCTTGGTTTCCTAGCGGTAATTGTCCGTGCTCAATTCCTGATTTAATCAAAACTGCAGTACCTCCTCCTCTTCCTGTCAGTCTGTCAGTTCTGTATATCTCGTAATTCCTCACTTTAAATCTGTGAGAAGGTTTCAAAAACGTTTCACTTAATAACATGACATCTATTCTATTTTCTTCTAAAAATATTTCCATTTCTTGCTTTTTAGTTATCACACTGTTTGCATTCCAAAATGCTATCTTTAACGGTTGTTTGTGTCGCGTCCTATATCCCGCATCTGTATTTGTCTCTGTCAAAGTTTCCCCTACAGACACGGCCGCTCCGTTCGTCACATTTTCGTTTCTGTTTTCATTCTGGTCTGATTCAGATCGTTTCCTTTTCATTTTATTAATTGTTGATTTAGTTCTTGGTTAAAAGTTTAATTAGTTTTTCCTGCTCGTTTAAGAAATCCAGCTTATCTTGTCTGGATGGGTTTGATCTATGGAATATTACTGCCATCATCCCGATATGTAGGGCCATATCTCTGACGGAGTCGCTCTCGTTCGTTTTCACTTTCCGCTTTTCTTGCGTGCTTTTTTCTGATTTCGCTTCTTCTTCTCTTTTCTTCCTCTCTTCGGCACGTACTTCCCAGATATTCCTCGACTGGGTCGTTTGTTCGTTTGCGTTCCTTCTGTTATCAGGATTATTGGGGTTTTTTGGACAGCGAAGGTTAATTGAAAGATGGTCCCCACCACAATTAGCACACTTCGCCGGGGTCGTTGATGGTTTCTGACACTCATTTGTCATATGATCCTTGCCGCACTTCATGCATTTGAAGTCGGCATTACAGTTCCTTTGAACGTGTCCAAACATCTGGCACCGATGACATTGGACGATGTCATTTCTTATTCTTAACGGTTCGACAGTGACGTCGATTCCGCAAACTCGTCTCAGTTCAGTATAAATCGACTTGTATTCGCGTCCTAGTTCTACAAGTACTAGCGGCGCAAATTGTCTTCCTTTTCCGTACATTCGTCTTATTGTTGTTGCCTTGTATCCTTGTTCATATAGGTTTTCGCCGATTTCTTTTTCCTCGATTGGCTGCGGTATCCCACGCAGCACAACTTTCAAAGGTTTTTCGCTTTTTAATTCGTATGTATGGAAACCAATCTTTTTTTCTTTGAGAAGACGGTTCAGTTTCCGGTAATCTTCATCTGATGCCGGATCGATCTGAATGCCGCTGTGGATCATTTTCGCTTTAACATAATTACTTTTCTCATTGTTCATAAGTCGGTTCACGTCCAACCAATCATTTTTTTCTCGAATGATTATTGGCGCGATTTTTTCTTTTCGTTCAGTTTCTAATCTCTTTTCCGGTTTTCCTAGCGGCTTCTCTTTTTGCGGCATGACGTACTCTCTCCTCTCCGCCGCTTTCGAAGTGGAGGCTCCGTGGTCACTTTTCCTGTTATTCACTCAATAAGTTACATTAATGGGCTCACCCGATTCCGATTCTTCGTCCGTCTCCTGGACTTGTCCTTCGTCCATATCCTCTTCCGTTTCGCTCCTGAGCGACGTGAATCGATTTTTTAACGGGACAGACGTCTCCTCAATTTCGATTGGCCGATTTCTCTTCGGTTCCTTTGGCTCGACGAATTCCTCCGCAGACCTAGACTCGGACGAAGGCCCGCGTGGGGGTGCCGCGGAAGCGATTCGACGAGCGTAATCCTGGTTGATCCAGGTGATAAATTGTTCGAATTCTCGATTATCGAGATTTCTAATCAATTCACGCACGTCCGTCATTTTCACTTTTCAAAAGCACGTAGAGTTCGTCGATAAATCGATCGCCCTCTATGACCTGTGGGCTAGGCGGAGAAATTATGCCCTAGAAAATGGAATATCGGTCACTGACTCCGCCCACCAGGGTGTATGTGTGCGATCTGTCTTTACAATAAGCTTTTTCCCGTCGGGGAAAAGCGAGGGTGTTTTTCCATCGGGGGTGGAGATGTAATAGTAGGTGGATTCCAATGATCTTTGAATACCTCAAGAGCCACTGTATAATCAATCTTGACTCCCTTGCTCAATAACTCAAGAATTTGCTGCCCTTCTTGATGGTATTCAATGAACCCAGGAGCGGCTTTGCTACACCAAGTCTTAAAGGGACCGCTGGCTAGTGAGATAGCTTTTAGGAATGTTTCACATAACTCCTCATCATAAGCTAAAAAGTCTGATGGAGAGAAATCTTGCCTCAAGACTCCCATGAGATTGGCCAACTCTTGATTCTTGGGCTTAAGTGACGGATTTGGGTTGGACTGACTAGATGGTATTAGTCGAGGGGTTAAGCCGGTCTTGGAGGAGATAGCTGGTGGGAGAGTCCCAGTTGGATTTGTGGCTTGTTGGTTCATAATTGTTATCTGAGATGTTATGGTGGCTAGCCCCTTTTCAACTTCTGCTAGTGCACTTTTCAACACTGCTATGTTATCCACTAGATTAGTAACATGTCGAGTGATATTGTTCTGAAATTCTGTCTGGGATTGAGCAATTCCAGCTAAAAGGTTTGTGACTTTACTCTCCGACCAGATGATGTATGCGGCCAAAGCATCATTTGTGGGGTGGTCTATGATTGCATCTGTCAGAGTGTCGAGATTTAAGTCACAGAAATCTCTTAAGTATCCATTTGTTGTAGATGTTGACTCAGATGCTTCCTCCTCTGGGTCATTTATCGAGAGGGCAGAAGATGGACAAGGGTCATAGAAAGAAACTTTTGGTTTCTCTATGGTTGGAGCCTCTTCTGAAGATTCCGTCACCAATAGGTGAGATTCTACACTTGCTGACGGGGATACTGGTTCTGCAGGGGTGATAGGTGGGTTTGAGCTTGTTACCCCAAGAAGAGACCTCTTCTTCTTGATCGGCTGAGGGGGGGGGGAGTCGGAATAGCCTTACTGGAGCTGGCTGAAGCTATCAGAGGTTCTCCTCGAAGCTTGGGGATCCTCAGTGATAGACTTCTTTGCCATTTTCCCTTTCCTTTGTTTTTCCTGAGGAAGGATTGGACAATTTTTCCAAGTCTGCCATTATGGATGGCGAGAGCATCTTCTTTTTTGACTCTTTTGTAATAGAGGTCAAGCCTGATGTTCCTGGGGTAGGGGACGAGGCTGATGGAATCATCGATAGTGCTGGACCTGGATTTTCGGTCTTATCGCAAACACACCTATCTCCATCAAGCTTGCATCTAGGACAATTCATAATTTCCGGTGTTTGCAATGCTGGCTCTCTAATGATTGGGAAAGTTTCCAGCAATGAATCACTGACAATGGAGGCTGACACACTTGAGATGAAATTAGCAGTAAGCTTCTCAGAGTTCTCCTCCAATAAGGATTCTCCGTCCGCGGGTGCACTTTCTAATGCCTCTGATACTCTTTGCAATCTGGAAGGATTCATATCATTTAGACTTGCTATTTATCTTTTGTAAACATTCAACTCTTACCTTCGCTACTCACAGTTCACAGTGGTGAGACTATCAGCCTGAGTGAGGTTATGTTCAGGTGTATCAACAGAATCCATGAATTCTTCAACATCGTCGCCGATGGAACCCCGTTCAATATAGTATTTCAACTCACTGGACAATGAAATGCCTGTTGGTACACTTTTCGACAATATTATTGCAAAGTGATTTTTTTTGAGTTTATTTAGCTCTGATGAGAATTCAACATTTCTTTCCTGCAACGTTGCCATGATAAATGATTAATCTTTCCACGGTCACGTGCTTTTTCGTTTACTTCATTCGTAAAATCAGTTTTCCACAGGCGTTGTCGCCTGTGGAAAGGTAATTTGGCTAGACCTTCTGTGTTGCTGCGATTGATGGAAAACACGTCATTATGGACAAACCCCAGAATAGTGGTTCCCTTCATTTCAATTACAGTCAAACGTGGATAGGCGAAAGTTCAAGGGAGTATATATTCGCTTATAGAGGTTTCTCACTAACCCGAGTTTCTCGCTTATGCAGGTACATGGGTAGCGTTTCTCTCTTATAGGGGTACGCAGCAATAACAAGTCGCAGCAAGTACGAATGTAGTATGTAAATATGTATTTATTATTGCTTATTTGCACTCCAAAAAATCCGTCAATTTCGTTTGGGTTTCTGTTTCTGTATTTTGAATGTTTTTCTCTAACCCATAAATTTTGTCCAATATTGCTTGATCAACAACCGTCGTGTATTGAAAGTACTGATGCAGCGTCTCCAACGCATTCAAAGTTAGCTTCAATGATCTTTATTTCTGTTTCCGGAATCTGTGCCTCGTCTTCATTGTCATTTCCAGCAATACAGGTGTTCACACAATTCTTAACGACATCGTCGTCGGTTAGTTCTCCAGCGGTAGTTACGTCGTCGTCAATTTGAACGAAATCGTCGAAGCTCGGCATTAACATATTGGATTCGTGAGACACAAGCTTAGTCCATTCCTCGTTGCTAGGTCCAATTTCAGCATCATTTTCCTCTGGCAGGCCTTGTTCATCTGTACTTTTCCAAAACCCGGTATATAAAGATTCCTAATACTAGACAGCAAAGAAACCAAATATGCCAAGAATTTCATGAACTACACGGATTTCCGAGAGTCTTAGGTTGCATTGACTGTACACATATTCGTATACAATCACCAGGAGGACCCACACTTTCAGAAACAGAAAGAATTGGTTTTCAATAAATGTTCAAGCAGTTTGCGATGCGAGACTGAAATTTCAGCATGTGATTGCCCGCTGGCAAGGATCTGTACATGACTCGACCATCTTTAATGATAGCCCGCTCAGAGTTGAACTTGAGGAAGGAGTATACGGAAATACTTTCTTATTAGGTGATAGTGGATACCTTTGCAAGGTCTATCTTTTGACTCCTATGTTACATCCGCATACTCCAGCTGAAAGAGCATACAATCGTGCACACAAATCTACGAGAGCTGCTATAGAGAGGTCTTTTGGTTTGTTGAAGAGAAGATTTCCGTGTCTTTTCTATGGCCTTCGGAATAAACTGAGCACTTCAATTTGTGTGATAATGGCATGTTTTGTTCTACATAATTTTTGTTTGGACAAAAGTGATCTAATAAATCTTGACTCTGAATCGAATTTAGAAATCGAAGACATACATCCATTTGAAGTTAACCACAATGAGAACCGATCTATACGTACAGCATTGGTTGAAACTGTTTTTACATAGTTTTATTATACAAGCTTGGTTTGGCATGATATGAATTGAATAAAAGTAAAATATATTCGAAAAATTTTTATTGTTTCAATCACAAGAAATATACAGTTACATACCTTATACTAGAAAATTATTAAAGGCGCCTACTACTCACCATAATTCAGATAACAACAACTTCAGATATTTACCAATTTCAATACCGTACCTAATTTAAAAATATATATCGATTCTGGACGATTCTCTCAGGGGAAGAATTTGCATTAAAAATGGATACAACCTCTTCCCACGCTCGGTTTTTCGCTCTGTTCGAAAACTTTGTCTGTAGATCTATTCAACAGTACTGTCCTTTTCCTGAAATTGTTATTTTTGAATAGTCAAAATCAACGAAACACATGAACTAGTATCCCAGTAAAGATAAATACCATACACAAATAAAATAATTTAAGTACTTACGCTTCTATCAATTCGAAAAGAAGAGATTTGTCATCTTCGGTAAAATTAGGGCCTCGGATACGTTTCTCTGTATTCATTTCGAACGAAATACAACACGAACAAAACCACACGAAATCGCAACGAAAACTAACCAAAGATTAACAGCTGTTCAAATATTATCATTGAATTTGACATTTAAAAGGCTATTTGAATCTAGTTAGAGGTTCCGCCGTTTAAATGCGTATAAATTACAACGTTGCCAGACCGAAAACATGAGTTAGTAAATCAATGGATTAAAATCACAATTTTGTATTTGTGCAACCCAATTTTTTCTAATCAACGATTATTTTTAACCAAGAAGTTTATTAAACCTTAGATTAAACTGTGTTTTCTGCAACCCACCCAAAAGGGAATAAATTTACTTACATCGTCTTCTGTGTTCATCCTTTTCTTAAAAAAAAAAAATAAAATAAGGGATTGAAACGTGGCACAATATTATAAATACTAATATAAAATAAAATAAAGTATATAAACTGAGTCGTCTAGTTTCAAAACCCGACAAATCCACACAGGTCAAATGTTAGGAAATTGCAAAAAATTGTCCCGAATAGTTAAACAATGAATAACTGTTTAATTTTTTTCAGGTAAGTAGAGGATTGGTTGGTTTATAATAAAAGTGATTAATTTCAATAAACAAAATGAACGTTCAGCCAAAAAATGAATAATTCAAATGGATTTGTCGCATTTGGATATTGAGTTTTGGATTTGTCGGGTTTTGAAATTTACTACAATGGATTTGTAGGATTTTGATTTTTAATGAGAGAAAAATATTAGGTACAAAGAAAATGAGGTTTAAGTAAATTAAACTTCAACCACTAATTAGGGTGGGTTGCAGAAAACATAGTTTAATCTAAGGTTTAATAAACTTCTTGGTTAAAAATAATCGTTGATTAGAAAAAATTGGGTTGCACAAATACAAAATTGTCATTTTAATCCATTGATTTACTAACTCACGTTTTCGGTCTGGCAACGTTGTAATTTATACGCATTTAGACGGCGCAACCTCAAACTAGATTCAAAAAGCCTTTTAAATGTCAAATCCAATGATAATATTTGAACAGCTGTTAATCTTTGGTTAGTTTTCGTTGCGATTTCGTGTGGTTTTGTTCGTGTTGTATTTCGTTTGAAATGAATACAGGAAAACGTATCCGAGGCCGTAATTTTACCGAAGATGACAAATCTCTTCTTCTCGAATTAATAGAAGCGTAAGTACTTGAATTATTTTATTTGTTTATGGTATTTATCTTTACTGGGATACTAGTTCATGTGTTTCGTTGATTCTGACTATTCAAAAATAACAATTTCAGGAAAAGGACTGTACTGCTGAATAAATCTACAGACAAAGTTTTCGAACAGAGCGAAAAACAGAGCGTGGGAAGAGGTAGTATCCACCTTTAATAATTTTCTAGTATAAGGTATGTATATATTTCTTGTGATTGAAACAATAAAAATTTTTCGAATATATTTTACTTTTATTCAATTCATGTCATGCCAAACCAAACTTGTATAATAAAACTATGTAAAACCAGTTTCAACCAATGCTGTACGTATAGATCGGTTCTCATTGTGGTTAACTTCAAATGGATGTATGTCTTCGATTTCTAAATTCGATTCAGAGTCAAGATTTATTAGATCACTTTTGTCCAAACAAAAATTATGTAGAACAAAACATGCCATTATCACACAAATTGAAGTGCTCAGTTTATTCCGAAGGCCATAGAAAAGACACGGAAATCTTCTCTTCAACAAACCAAAGGACCTCTCTATAGCAGCTCTCGTAGATTTGTGTGCACGATTATATGCTCTTTCAGCTGGAGTATGCGGATGTAACATAGGAGTCAAAAGATAGACCTTGCAAGGGTATCCACTATCACCTAATAAGAAAGTATTTCCGTATATTCCTTCCTCAAGTTCAACTCTGAGCGGGCTTTCATTAAAGATGGTCGAGTCATGTACAGATCCTTGCCAGCGGGCAATCACATGCGTAAATTTCAGTCTTGCATTGCAAACTGCTTGAACATTTATTGAAAACCAATTCTTTCTATTTCTGAAAGTTTCAGGTGTGGGTCCTCCTGTGATTGTATACGAATATGTCTACAGTCAATGCAACCTAAGACTCTCGGAAATCCGTGTAGTTCATAAAATTCTTGGCATATTTGGTTTCTTTGCTGTCTAGTATTAGGAATCTTTATATACCGCGGTTTCAAGAGAGCTATCTCATGGGAAACTTTTTTAATAATTCTGCACACTGTACTCTTGTTTACGCGAATTAAATCTCCTATAGTCATTTGGAAACCACCAGTAGCATGAAATCTTAAAGATATCAAAATCTGCAATTCTGGGGTTATCGCTTTGTTCCTTCTAGTGGTGGGTTGAATATTCGGGCCAATAATATGAACTAATTCCATGAAACTCTCTTTGGACATGCGGAACCTCCTTTTGAATTCTTCACCTCCATATAAAAATAATGGGTTGGCCCGATCTCTAAATATTTTCGATATTATGAAGTAATTTTCAATATCATCATCTGAAGAGAGCGAGGAAGTGGACGACATACTTAAAATTTACTTTGGAAACTGTTGTAATCACACGAATATAATAGCACTTTTGAAAGAACGCAGTACGAATGTCATATTTTAATCGATCGAAAGCCGTCGATTGAATAAAACTGTAGTTTAATGAAATTAACTATCGGATTAGTAATCAAAAATATTTTGTGCAACCCATTTTGGGGTTAATCAATGAGTTACCCCTATTTAACTTTCAGTTTCTAATTGATGGAATAAATACTTAACAGACGATTATTTTCATAACCAATGAGTTTAATTCCGACTTAAATCTTCCAACTATCCGCTAACTGATGATTAAAAGTTTTTATGCAACCCACCCTCATAATGTAATGTCTCATAATGTAATCTGTAAAATACACATACCTACTGTTCCTGTTGGAAATCGACCATCGTCATCGACAGCGCCACTAACGAATAGGTCAAGAGTGACAACCGAATAGTTCTAAAATACACATCACCTATGTAATTTTGCCGCTTTGTAAGTGTAGTTGTCGATAAAACACAGAACCGAATAAAGTAAGGAATACGACGTTTTGCTAATACATTAACATAAAACTGGTATCAAACAGCACAGTTCCGTAAAGGGACAGACAGATAATTTTCAAAAGCAATAATTATAAAATACCGTTCATTAAAGCTGGAGATTGCAATATATATTTTGTAAAATAATAATTGTCATTAATTTGTTTCATCCTAGAAATAAATCCATTACAAATAACCAACAATTCAAGAGAACGTGCAATAATACAACAATATATCGGGTATTCAAAACATAGCGTGGATTGCACAAAAAATTTTGAGTCATGAGGTTACAAACATTGCTATTCATTTCCTTGCCTATTATTGAAGTGATAGAGAAATTCATTCCGAATCACGTTCGACGAGAGTGTAGGAATCTGCTGCACCGACGTTAACCCGAAACTTTCGGTATAATTTTGCCTCCAACGACCATTGATATTCGATTGATTATCGGTAGAATCGAAAGTTCCAGGAGGTGTATAAATATTTCTGGAATACTGACTACTCCTTAGAAAGTTGTGCAACAATATGCAAGTCATTGTTACGTGTGGAACATCATCTATGTCGATTTCCATTGGTTTTCGGAATATTCTAAAAGTAGAAGCTGATACTCCGAAAACATTTACGACAATAACTCGGGCGCTGGACAGCTTATAATTAAATGTCCGCCCTTTCGTTCCCAGATTGTGATTACCCAAAAAAGGTTTCATAATATTTTTATGAAGCGCAAATGCTCCATCGTCTTAGAAAACGTAGGGAACATTTATGTTTTTTCCAGACGTAGATTCTACTGACATCATATGAAGAGTGATAAATCTGACCGTTTCTTCTATTCAAGAGTTCTGCGAGGAGAGGAAGTTTTATTGCAGGGTTGTTTTTCAGTCGTTTCTCAGTGTTCCCTGTAGACGTTTGCGCGTATACAAATGAAAAAATTCATAATGGAAAATGTTGATACAGAACGTTTAATTGGGGAGGTGCGCCAGCATCCTGTGCTTTGGGATTTGTCCAATGATTTGTACAAGGACAGGGATGTGAGGTTGAAGTCGTGGACAGATGTATACGAAGTATTATTTCCTGGTTATGTGACTATGTACCCGTTGGATTTGAGCTTACCAAAATGATCACGGAGCAGGTTAATGTCGGAAGAAGACGAAAATTCGACTATTTCATCATCGCTAGCATAGTGAACCGAACAGGGACTGCTCCGGCTGCACTTTTTTTTAATCCTCAATCTGCTACAAAACTTTTCACACCGGTTAGAGCCAGTCCAACCAAGGCGTTCTCGCGCCTTTTGACGTTTCCTCTTTCCGAGAGGCCGCTCTCTGGAAGGTTTTACAGAATGCACAAGTGATGGCTCTCGGATGTCGCGCGAGAACGCCGTGGTTGGACTGGCTCTAACCAGTGTGAAAAGTTTCGTAGAAGATTGAGGTTTAAAAAAATGTTCAGCCGGAGCAGTCCCTGTTCGGTTCACTATGCTAGCGATGATGAAATAGTCGAATTTTCGTCTTCCTCCGACGTTAACCTGCTCAGTGATCATTTTGGTAGGCTCAAATCCAACCAAAAAAGGCCTTGGATGGTGGCATTTTTCCTCAGCTTTCTAACGCGACAAAGCAGAAGTCTCAAGTTGATCCGTTGAGGCACAGTATCGTTTTTCATTATATAACGACTTGTTTCTAATTCTACTAATATCCGGGTGACACGGTGTGATCGGGAGAGCTGTATCACGAAAAAATGCATCGAAGAGTAGGTGGAATCGAACCACACAAAATATCCCAAATCAATTTTTGGCCAGCTAACCCCCCTTACCCGGCTATACCCTTTCTCGTTCACGTTTCATAGTGCGCAGGTTCGGCAGCTAATATCGGACCAATGAGCGACGCCGCCGATTTGAAATACAAAATCATTTTGTATAATATACAGTGCCGGATTTAGGACCTGGGAGAACTAGTTTTTTTAAATGAATCTGAAATTTCGTAATGAGGTTAAATTTAATAGGCACAATAACTTTAATAAAGTTATTGAGAGCTACACGATCCCTCGCCGTGAAGGCTCACAAAAAAGTTCAATCGTATTCATCGGTTAACCTGAACTGGAGCTAACGTATATGTATCAATAAATGGTATAATAATGTATGAAAGGTGAGGGGTTTTATTCGTCACTTTACTTAAGACCTTATACTTATCACACTTATACAAATTTCAGGAAAAACTGAATATTTGATTAAAGATTAATGGTCCTTTCATAATTTAATAAAGCAAGAAAAAATACCAAAAGATATACGAGTTATTAGAAAAATTGAATTATATCAATAATCGATTGAAATTCACAATAGAACCTGAAAATTATAACAACATCAATTTCTTAGACATGATAATAAATTAAGATGACAACTGAAACATTAATAATGGTACCAGAAATCTACTATATTAAATGTCAAGAAAATCGATAAAACTTGCAGTTATACTTATATTATTATTAAACTTATACGTATATGCTATTATACTTATAATTATACTTATAATAATTATTCACAAATGCAGTACATGAATTGTTTCCCGCTCTTTTTTGAAAACACGTTTGAATGAGGCATTTGTATACTTCAGAGCGAAATATACTCGCATGCGGAAAAAAGTTGAATGCAGTATTTTGTTGGGAAATTTTCGTATTGAGGAGGGTTGTCCTTTTCTTCAAGAAGACCTCTAAATCTTATGGGTTTTGCTTGTGGTGTCAATCGGGGTTGCTTGCTTTTCCAAAACATTTCCTCCCCAAAAGGTTTTCCACAGACTAGTAATTTAGCAGAAAACTTATTAACATCTGCTGTATTAAAATATTCAGTTCCTCTTGAACACAAGTGCAACCACTCTTTGCATCTAAATGTGAAATATAGCATCGCAACTTTGTACGAGATAGGTATATGTAACATTGAGGAAAGTATTTCACCTGATATTATCTTTGGGAAACTTGAAGAATGGTATTCTTCCGTCATTTCTTGCTGAACATGATTTCACTGCACAAAAATATCCTCTTTTTTTAATTTCAGACATTGCGATCAAAATTTTATTTCGAAAACAAGAAAAGAACGTAAGGGATGCAAACACTTCGACCGCTTCTGCATGAATAATATTCTTCTATTTTGGAAAATACAGTACTGTATGTTTATTCAGTTTCAGAGAACAAAAGTACACAACATGAATCATGGGGGATTTAGTTAAAGGGTTCTTTATAGGGGTTGTAAAAACAGGTAGTACCTTCGAGGGAATATTGAACAGTAAAATGTAAACAAATTTCATTCCAAAATATGTAATTTATTAATACATTATTAATACAAAAAAGTAATATATGTTTATAAAGTGACGAATATAATGAGGGTCACATTGTGCAACAATTTATTTAGGCATTCCCAGTGGTGCATGAGAAATTGAAATAACAATTCCAAATTACAGTGATCTTAGCAGAAAAATTCTATGCAAAGCTGTTAAAAACCTGAAAATGTGACGAATAATTATATGATACAAGACAGAGATATAGCAACATTAACATTTTTCCAAATGTCGTAACAAAACATAAATAAATATCGTAGAATATTTTAAAAAGAAAACATTATTCTTATTGGAAAAGAAATACTTTTTATAAAATGTATAGTATAGCAATAATTAAGTATTTTTTATATTAAGGCTTAAGACTCATTAAGGAGACAAAGACGCGGGAACGTTAGTCGTCGTGTTCATAGGTATATGAAAATTTTAAATAAACAAATATACCTGGTAACACAGTCCTGAATCATGCGAAGTGCAGTTTGATTAAGTTGCTCGGTTTGAATTTTAGTCAGCTCATCTTGAGCTATCTGCGAATGACTAAAATGGCCTGATATTTTCTTGCATTTTGTGATTAAGTCCCTCACTTCAGGGGTTTCGAGCGCAGAACGAACACACAGTTGCAGTTGGTGGAGTGTGCAGCTTACGTCAGGTATATCGGCTAAATGCATTGCCCTGACCATATTTGATCCACCATCTCTTACAAATCAATGCAACTGCTCGTCCTGGATGTTCCACTCCCGCAGCATCATATTGAAATTGTTAGAAATCATACCACCGTTGTGTCGCCCGTGAAGTGAGCAACACTTTAAAACAATTTTCTTACGGGTAAAATCTTCAGTTATCCCATGTGCACTTAGGCTCAGAAGTGACACGCTTGGCTCAAACCAAATATCCGTGGTGAATGATAGTTTTAAAAAAGTTTCAAGCATCTGTCCAATTTTGGTAGCTATTCTAGTATATATTTCATTACAAACATGATCAGTAAAAAACTGACATCCTCTTAATTGATAATTTGGCAAAGCCGTTTGCATAACACGGCGAAAACCAATGCCTCCGACAAAATGGAATGCAAGATTTTGTAAAGCGATCATTTCTCCGATCATATCGTCCAATTTCTTTGCCTTGGGATGTGATGTATCCCAAATTTGATTTTTTTTTTGAAGATTCTTCTAAGGACAACTGCCTTTTTGCTTGTTGTAATGGTGTAACGGGCGTTGACTGTTTTGATTTCTTCTGTTCTCTTTCTTTTTCTATTCCACACAGTTCTTCGTATTTTTCTTTATGCATAGACTTCAAATGCCCTCTAAGTGACGTCGTAGTCCGACCTTCCTTGAATAATTTTTCCCACAGGTTTCACATTTTGCAAAATTATCGTCTACTTCTACAAAAAACTGCCAAATCTCACTTGTTTTCAGCTTCATCGTGTGGCGTAAATAAACAGAACAGTCATTTTGCACTAAATCACTTAAAACAATCGCGGCTTAATTAGAATTACATTCAATCGGTAAAATTTCGTACGTTACGCGTTTAACTCGTCCAAACAATTCGACAGGTTGATTCTTGTCATGTATCATTTGACAAATGACATACGTTTATTTGTTCAGTCATAACTTTTAAGGTAAATGTTTTCCAGTACCAGCTCCTCCAGTAACAAAAACTAGTAACGGATCAGAATTTGACATCCAATAACTTTTGAAATTTTGAAACAGTTGTCGTTGACTCATGTTCAACGAAGCTACAAATGTTTCAAACTGATTATCTGGCATGCCTATACAGTTGGTTCATCTTCGACTTCTTCGATCATAATATTATGACCGCTTCGTCGAGTATGTGTTCAATAGGCTGAACGTCATTGTTGTCATTTACGTCATCGTTTTGTTCCTCAACGGTTCCTGCTGCCAAGTTTTCTGCCACAATGCGCAAGCTTTTGGATCTCAGTTTCCCACCGCATCATAGTTTCGGCGTCAAAACCTTCGCAGCGGACGTAGTCGATGCCTTTTAATGAAAGCTTCTTTTGCAGTATTAAAACCATCCAACAACTCTTCCTCTGCTCGGAACGGAATGAGTCAGGACCAATGGTAGTAATATGCTTCTGGGTCTGAAGACAGCGTATAACGCGTTCGGAGTATAGCTGGACGTGTCACTTTTCATCCTACCTACGTTGTCTAATAAGGTAATGTATCGACGACTAGACGTCCTCATCCTCAGCATCATAGGCATCAGCATCTTGTTCATCCTCCTCTGTATCGTTTCTGTAGAGCAACCTCGTACCAAATCGCAAACTCACCTAAACTAAGTTGCTCCAGAAAGAGGTCTGTGAACGTACCTATCAAATACATTTTGTACGGTTCGGAACTTTCTGTGTCAATCCTAAGCATTCGGTATCTTTGTTCAGGCGCGCAAGTGTTTACGAAACACATTTACGTGAACTATCTTAATTTAAAATGACACAATCGAAACGCACATTCGTTGTAGAACTTCTCTGTGAGACAAAATTGCGTTTTGGATAGCAAAACCAGCCGTCCCAGTTGCTTCCACCGCGATCTCTCTTACAGCACTTATAGCACATGCTATTGATCTAGAGACCTCTGCAGGTTCAGCTTTTTGAGATATACTTTGAGATGTAGTACATACACCTAAAGCTGACCCGCAAGGCTGTAGATCAATATTGGCGCGCCACAGTTTAATAATCTCGAGTGTAGCAGTTTATCATGGTTTCCGAATCTGTTCTTTTTAATATATAAAATCTTACCATTTCTCATTGCTTGCTCGTCGTCTAAGATTGTAGTGTTTTCAGACACTGGTCTCAGGAAAGCGATCTACAAACGTTTCGGTTATTTTTTGAAGCATGTTTGAGTGTGTCGATGTGTTTGTAACTGAACGACTAAATCATGCATCTCTGAGTCGTCCTCAGCGTCAGGAACCTCACACGTGACAACACGCTCCAGCAACTGAATACCTTCAGAGAATTATCAAAAGCCGGCATATTATTCACCTCGTAGCTATTAGCATCCCTTCGATTTCTCGCTACTGGGTGGACAAGCTATCAATTAGACACGGCTTCTAACGTACACGTCGCGTTAAACGTGCCAATCGTCCCTTTACAACAAGATGACTCTCGGCAGAAGTGGTAGATGTATTAAATGAACCAAAAATTTTCAATCGATTCGTAGATGAGTATTGAGTCCATTTCGAAACAACTTCCAAAAATATCGGCATAAAGGAATTGGAGAAAAAACCGATCTGACCAAGGGGTAAGTTAAAATTGTATTTAATATGTATAAAGAACAAGTTGTAGATTTCATGAAAAATTCAATTTTCCGGGTGTTATTGGATGCATTGATTGCACCCATGTTGCAATTGTTGGGCCATCTAAAGATGATCCCATTTATAATGAATGTTCCTATGTGAACTGAAAAAATTACCATCTCTTTATAAATGTGCAGTTGGTAAATATTAGAAAAATATATTTATTATTAAAAGGCATATCGTTATTTAAATTTATACGGCATCTGATAGACATTCCCAAATGAGGATCATAAATGCAACAAATGTCTGAAACAAGTAGAACAGTAATCCCGGCAGCACAAATGATGCTTTTGCTTAAATGTTCTTTTTCGGCATTTGGCCATTTAGACGCTCAGGGAATTAAAACCACTATTCATCAAAACCACCCCAATCAATGTTACTTCCTGGGTAAGACAATTATGCATTATTTTTAGAACTTTTATTTTATTCAAGTGTTGTTGCAGTTTTACTGGCAGTAGGTAATTAGTTATTAACATAATGATAGTTTAGAAGACTCTGGTTATCCGTTGAGGCAATAGCTTGTAACATATGGTTCAATCTCTGCTTCACAATCGATTCATTTTTTTTTTGTCTTTGCAGATCGCGAAAAAAACCATTTCTACGAAAGAATGGGATTGGCACTATCCTAATAGATTGTTATATCACAAAACAATGTATTTATAACAATATATCGAGCAGTGTAATTATTCTTACAAAAATATACTGCTGATTTATGTACTGCACTATGTACAACTGTAAATACTTTATTAATTAAAGTGAGGACATTTGATTCAGTTTGACTCTATGTGATCTCTGTAGTAACACCTCCACCTGTTCCTTTAGCATATTTCCATATCTCCACTTCTTTCTATATTATTTTAATATGCATGTCTTGCCAAATCTAAAATGTAAGTGAAATAAACTTTAGCCATAGTAATTTAGACATTAGTACTTTTTACTTACTTTTTCGTCCTTATTACCAACACGAATTGCGTTTAACAACGAAGAAGTTTTGGAGTTGTCCGCGACCAACCTTGTTTAATATTCGTTGAATATCGTTCGCAACATAAAATTGGTCATTCATTAATCAGTTGAAAGAATATTTTTTCTGTACCGGCGCTTTTTATCTGAGACTCGTGTCACGTAAATGTGTACGACCGATGGATCATGTTCCGTGGGAAAATAAACTGATAATAAATAGTGAAAACATTTCACTATTTCGTTTCAAAGAAATAACCGGAATATTTATATCGTGAATGAGGTTATGATACTCCACACAATAACAATCGTGACCGAATTAGCTTTCAATTATTGGCGATTCGTATCAAGTTACGACATCCCTCACACCGTTAAAAGTGGTATATCGTTTGCGAAGTTTTACGAGTGAACTCAAACATAGGGTCCAGTCATTTTGCACTAAATCACTTAAAACAATCGCGGCTTAATTAGAATTACATTCAATCGGTAAAATTTCGTACGTTACGCGTTTAACTCGTCCAAACAATTCGACAGGTTGATTCTTGTCATGTATCATTTGACAAATGACATACGCTGACCCCACCGCACCGCCGCGCACTCGTTGATTTCTTGGCAGCTGAATAGTCGCCGAGCGTCGCTGCTTGCGCGTAAATAAACCTCCGTTAAAACTCCGCTAAAAATTGTGCGGAAGCGGAGGCGAAGATACGATTTCTTGCGGAACTTCCGCAGTACCGGAGGCGGAGGCGAAGTTCCGTTACAACCCTAGCGCCATTACCCACTGAGCGCTATTTCCCCTTCTTACCCTAACACATGATGAAAAAAATTTCAATTACAGGTTAAGTAGAGCTCGAAGTATAGTGGAAAATACTTTCGGTATTTTAGCGAGCAAGTTTCGAGTGTTTCATACTACTATAAACTTACGATTGGAAAACATTGACGCAGAGGTATTTGCGAGTTGTGTTCCACATAATTATGAGAGAAGACATAATGGGGATTCATATACATCATCAAAGTTAGTTGATATTGAAAATTACGAAACGGGTTCTGTAAAAAGTGGAATTTGGCGAGAAACCGGGGAATTGGTTCCTTTAAATATACCAAGATCATCACGATATGCTGATCACAATGCAAGAATTGTAAGGGATAATTTTAAACATTTTTTAATACCGTGGGGAAGGTTGATTTCCAACAAAAAATGGTAAAATAAATATATGTACTCTTTATCCGATTTTTTATTCATGAAATTTGCCTTCATAAGTGAAACCTACCGAAATGAAAATAATGGAAAAAAATCATATAAATAATAGAAAAATTTTAAAAAATAATTAAATTAAAAATAGATAACACAACCAATAACGAAAAATATCAAAATGCTGAAAAAATATACATAATAACACGAAAAAAATCTAAACAAAGAAAATATCATAAAAGTTTCCTAAATGATGAAGAGGATTAAAAGAATTCTAAAAAAATATATACAAAAAGGAACAAAAGATATCACAAAAATATATACCCAAAAATGAATAAAAAATTTTTTCAAAAAATACGAAAAGAAGTAAAAAATTATCACAGAAAAATATATGCGAAATAAAAAGTCATTACTTCACATGTTACTACTTCGTTCAGGTGGAAAGGATTAATAATCATCGACGAGATGTTACGATGAAGAGATGTTTGAGAATTGGATAAGTGGGGGATCATTTACTGATTCTTGCGATAAAATTACTATATTTGGGTTTGGGGCTATTGGGTGTTGGATAAGGTTCTCCGGTGTTGTGAATTGATAGAGAGATGGGCCTATAGCCTTTAGCACAATCAGGAGGATCACCCTCTTCAAAATGGGGATGACCAAGAAGGTGGAAAGAGGCCGGGAACACAGCAGTGAGTCAGAGCCATGTTATACAACCTAAGTAATCTCAACTTGGCGACAAAGGAAGATTCTTAAGCATTAAGTAGCTGACACCATCGATTCCCGGGAAGAATCCTTCCGGGACTTTAGGGCGATCTCCAGCTCTTCCACCGCAAACGGGGGACATAGAGCATCACCCACGCCAAACGATCCATCAGCACGACGAGAGAAAGATAATCCATTCAAGAACTCCCGAAGAGTTGATAAGGAAGGAGGAAGATCCGAGCCATGGGTTTGTCCGCCTCTAAATTTTTTGACCGTTCGCCAGAATTTAGGCGAATCCCGCGGAGGAAGGTTGCTACAAAATTCGCTGAAAGAAAGCCTTTTCTTCATCCTACACAATCTTTTTGTAGCAGCTTGAGTCGAATAAAATTTTCCACTGAAGGGAACAATTTATATGCTCTATAATAGCTTTCACGCTTGGTACTCACAGATCTCGCCACCTCATCATCCCACCACGGAACCGAAAAAGAAGGGAAGAAGTCACGCTTGTATTGCGGGATGGATTCACTGGAAGCAGCCAGGATATCATCAACAAACTCGGAATATTCATCGTCCAGGTTAGAAACTTGCGGAGACCCATTCTCCACATCATCACGAAATCTGTTCAAAAGAGCCAACCTAAAACTCCCCCAGTCAGCCCTTCGAAGGTTGAACCTCCTTTGAGGACCAAAGAAAAAACGCCCTCGGGAAATAGAATTACTGGTAATGCCTGGTGATTAATAGGGGTGATTACCACAATCAGGCAGAACCCTCCACTCAGTTTGGCATAAAAGTGAAGAACGACACAAAGACAAGTCAGATGCGCTGTTAACGCCGTCTGGACAGGTTAACCTTGTACTTGAACCATCATTAAGAATATTCAAGTTATTATCAAGGATGAAGTCTTCAATGACACCCCCATTATAATTTCTAGACCCCAAAGGGGGTGTGATGATGGGATCGCGGATAGGTTTTCCTAACTCTTCAACAAGTTTGGGTGCACACCGTTTATTTACCTTTTATCGTTACATCTACTTCATATGTATCATGCCTAGTCGCTTGACCATCAATTACTACTTGCCCGTTACTATATAGCTACATGTACATATATTGACTTATTCTACTCGCGTCAGCATATCGATACTATATTAATTAAACTTATGAACTATTACACATTGCACGGGAAAGGTGCTGATTAGTGCTTTAAGTTCATTGCCTTATCACACCTCCCCCGCAAGAAAAAAAAATTTCTTTTTCTCAATAAAATTTTTCTTTTCCAATGAACGACAAAAATAACAACCTTAACTAACAAACAACTTAACCCTATTCTTATGTATAATGTGATGTTTCTTTCCTATTCGAATAACTACGTTAGGGTTGTTATCTGAAATTACTTCGTATGGGCCCTTAAAGATTGGGTCCAATTTGTTCGTTATTACATTTTTAACCAATATTTTGTCACCTTTTTTTAGCTTAGTTGGTTTGCCGACACTTTCCGAATGAGCTCTCCTGATCTCTTTTTTCTCAATTAAATTATTTCTGGCCTCGCTACATGCCACTTGAAGTCTATACTTCAATTCTAGTGGGTAAGAATCAAAACAGTAGAGTGGATCTACTTCTTTTGTCAAATTTGAAGGAAGTACACAGATTTTTCCGAATACTAATTCAAAAGGAGTATATCGTGTTTCAGTGTGTACAGAATTATTGTACGAAAAACACCAAAACTGGATCCATGAACTCCAAGTATCTGGATTATTCGACACATGCATTCTAAGATACGCTCCTAGATGCTTATGATTATTTTCTAATGCTCCTAGAGTTTCATGGTGGTATGCAGTTGAATTGAGGCGCTTAATTTTCAAAAGTTCGCACGATTCCTTGAATACAGATGATAAAAATTCTGTACCTTGGTCCGTAACGACTTGTTTTAGCTTCTTTGTTGATAATAGGATAACATTCGATGAATTTTGATAGTTCGCATTGCAAAGTTAGAATGTATTGGTTGCCTTCATTATCTTTTTGTAATGGTCCTACGAGATCTAGAAAGATTGTTTCCATGGCACCCTTCGCCGTGGACGTTACAGTCATCGGTTGTTTACGAATGATGCAATGTTTATGTCGCTGACAATCATCGCAACGTTTTACGAATCTTTCTATATCCCTATGTAGACCATTCCACGAATAATATCGACGAATATTGTTGAACATTCGATTGATTCCCGCATGACCACCTGTAGGTAACATGTGAAAATCATTCAGTATAAGGTTCCTTGTTTCGCGATCGTTTATGAACTGTATCTCTCTAACGACATTTATTTTAACACCTGCTTCACGTAATTCATTGGCGCGCCCAATTATTTTTATCAATGGCAAGGTTTCTTTATTTTTAACAATTATTATTTCCGGAATTCCTTTAATTATACAAATATTTGCGAGGTCCCTCAACGATGTACCTAGGTCATACGTTGATCGAGTGTCCTGCTTCATGTATATCGTATCGTTCTCATCAAAAGAACGTCATTAATAATCGTGCCGTTAGTTTTATCACAAATTTTCGAAATTGAATGCCAGAAATCAGCCGCAATTCTACAGATTCCAAAGGAGGTTTCAGCAACTCTACAATTCCAGGGTGATCAGTCCTGTCAGTAGTTAAGTTTCCTCGACCTTTTTGGACATCTTGTTTCGTGTTTTTTCCTGACCTAGTTGTGACGAAAATTTCTCCCTTTCCTTTGTTCAACATATTCTTCAATTCGTGGCAATCAATATTAATTCTTGACAATGCATCAGCTGTAACATTATCTTTTTCTTTGACGTAATTTATTGTGAAATCGTATTCTTCCAATCTCAGTCGAAATTTTGTTAATCTACTGGAAGGATTAGACATACCGAATAAATAAACTAGCGGTCTATGATCCGTTAAGATATTAAATTTCTTTCCATATAAGTAGGGGCGAAATTTCTGAACCGCCCATACAATGGCGAGCAATTTTTTTTCTATAGTTGGATAATTTTTTTCAGCTTGGTTTAATGCTCGACTAGCATAAGCAACTGGTCGATCGTTATCGTTTGACAAAACTGCGCCGATTGCATAACCCGATGCATCAGTTTTAAGAATGAAAGTGTTTTCATTGGAAAAATCTGGAAAATCTAAGATCGGAGGGTTGACTAAGGCATTTTTCAATAACTGGAAAGATTTTTGACATTCGCTTGTCCATTCAAAGTTTTCTCCTTTTCGTGTTAGTTTATTCAATGGTGCAGCAATTTTTGCGAAATTTGGAATGAATTTACGATAATAGCGAAAGCTACGAATCTTTTGGTCTCATCCGAGCTTTTAGGAGTGGGATACTCTTGCATTACTAGAGTTTTTTCCGGATCGGGTGAAATACCTTCATTTGAGATAGTATGACCAAGATAGAGTATTTGTTTTTTCAAAAAATCACATTTATTAGGATTCAATTTCAAATTCACTTCCTTCAACCGATTTAACACTTTTATCAAATTTCGATTATGCGTTTCTAAACTATTTCCGAAAACAATTAGATCATCCAAGTAAACAAAACAATTTTGGTAATTTAATCCTGACATTGCAACTGTCATGATTTTTGAAAAAGCATTAGGTGGAATTGAAAGACCCATGGGCAGTCTAGTTAGCTGCCACATGCCTCGATCCGTGGTAAATGCTGTGTAAGGTCTGGAAGATTCGTCCAATTCTACCTGATAGTAACCCTGATATAAATCTAAATGCGTGAAATAAATTGCTCCCGATAATGAATCCAGAATTTCCTCAATATTCGGTAATGGAAACTTGTCATTTTTTATACGCTTATTAAGCTGCCTATAATCAATGACCACTCTCCATTTTTTGTTTCCGTTACTATCTGGTTTCTTCGGAACGACTAAAAGTGGTGCTGACCTTTCAGAATATGATGGTTCTATGATGCCATCATTTAGCAAATTGTCAACCTGTCTGTGGATTTCTGATTTTTGTGATTGCGGTAAACGGTATGGTTTTATATAAGCCGGTGTAACGTTATTCTGTAACTCGATCTTTTGTTTTACAATATTTGTTACTGTGAAAGGATCATTTTCTAAATAGAAGACATCAGCAAATTTCGCACAAATTTTTTCTATCGAGTCACGCTCGTTTCTTTCTAACCCTTCTAGCTTTATTTGTTCTAACATTTATTTGTTAGGGCGTTGAAATCTCCCAATAACAAAATGGGAGTAGAAAGAAAAGGGATCAAACAATCTAATATTTTCCTCCTAAGTAGGATGTCAGGTGGGGAATATACACCTACCAGTCTGCACCCTGGTAACTGGATACCCAGGGCTTGGAACCTGTCTGGAAGGTCGCGTTTGTTTATGGAGAGAATTTCGAATTTGATGCCTTTTCTAACAGCAAGAGCTACACCTCCATAACCATCGTATCTACACTGCTGGATACTATAAATGCAACACCTGAAGGAAGTTTGCAAATAATATGAAATTTACAACATGCATTAGCTGAAGCGAGATATGAAGATGATTAGAATTTCAGCGCATCCGCACATCATGCGCGCCTGTAGCGCCACCTCAAAGGCGCTCTTTAAGGCTTGAGATTTTGACAGTTTCAACTACAGCAATTGTGTTTTTCTTGTTTTTTTTTCGTAAAAAACGATAAATTATGCCTCGTAGGGAGACAACGACCATCTTTTGATCAAGTATCCGGAGTTTGACAGAGGAAGGATATGTAGCATACCGAGATTGTGGCTTGTCTTTCAGGGAAATCGGTCGTCGTGTTGGAAGAAACCAAACAACTGTGATGCCGGATATGTGATCGTTGGCTGCAGGAGGGTATGACAGACAGACGTGATCGACCGCATCGACCTCAGTGTACCACTGCACGTAATGACAGGCAAATTGTACGCACGGCAGTGACCGACCGCTCAGTCATCCCAAAACCATATCACAGCAGATTCAGTCTGTAACGCCTCATCCAGTGTCTGCGCGTACCATTCGACGTCGTTTACAGCAGAATGGTCTGTCCGCAAGACGTCCGTTGCTTTGTCTACCTCTGACGCGGAACCACAGACGTCTCCGCCGCCAATGGTGCGATGAAAGAAGGATGGACGACAGAATGGAATGAAATTCTCTTTACTGACGAGTCACGTTTCTGTGTGCAACACCACGACGGTCGGATTCGTGTCTGGAGACACCGTGGAGAGAGGATGTTGAACAGCTGCAATATGCACCATCAAACTGGTCCTGCACCGGGTTTTATTATGGTATGGGGTATCGATATCTCTCTCGCACTCCTCTTGTACGCATTGCCGGTACTTTAACCAGCCAGCGCTACATCTCCGAGGTGTTGGATCCAGTTGTCCTTCCTTATCTTCAGGGCTTCCCAGCAGCCATATTTCAGCAGGATAATGCACGGCCACACGTAGCACGCATTGTCCAAGGGTTCTTCGTCAATCACCAGATTGAATTGCTTCCCTGGCCGGCGCGCTCTCCGGACCTTTCGCCGATAGAAAACATGTGGTCCATGGTTGCTCAACGACTGATCCAGAGTTCATCCCCAGCTGTCACACCAGATCAACTTTGGCAACGTGTGGAAGCTGCTTGGTCTGAGGTACCCCAAGAGCATATTCAAAGTCTCTTTGACTCAATGCCGAGGCGTGTGGCAGCTGTGATCTCCAACAATGGCGGCTACTCTGGGTACTGATTTTGGGGGGAACCTTGCTTCATAAAATGCTGTAAATTTAATCATTTCTTAATTGGTCAAGATTTTACCTAAAAAATAAATTTTGTTGTGATATCTCTTGTTTTTCTTGGTGTTGCAATTTGGGTGGCCAGCAGTGTATTTTTCACGAATGATATTGTAATTTTTTTAATTGAATTTTTTTTTGGAATTAAGAAAAGTTTCGTTTAGTAAAATAACATCCGGATCAATTTGCGCGATCAATAATTTAAGAAAATCAAAATTGCTATAAACAGATCTGATGTTCCATGGTAAAATGTTGAACGTAATAATTATTATCAAATGTACACTTAAGGATCCAGGATGTCATCGTAGTAAAATTCTACATGTACCCCGAAGAGGGTTCAATATCCCCCTTTTCCAAGTTAACGTATTCAATTATATTTCTGTGCTTATTTATTTCTTGGTCAAATTGCGGCAAAAGTTCGTCAATATTTTGAGTTCCCACAGACAACTGTGAGGAGGGTTCAGATAACGATTCCTGGGTATGATACGTAATTAATTTTTTAGACACTGTGGGTTTGTATTTGTATAAAGCATTTTCGTACGCTTCTTTATCGTACCCTGGAGATGAGGGAAGTTTCCGTTTATTAATTCTGTTATCAGTGACTGCAACTTTGGAGTTGGGTTTTTTAATGATTTCTGCATATGATTTAGTACGCGAAGGGTTCCCCACTAATTGTGGGCTGGTGGGTCGATTACTTCTTTGGTTTTTTTTATCCTTCATAATAGAAGGGAAGGGCTCGTAATTAGCTGAGTGGCTTTGGCTATTAAGGAAACCGAAAGGTGGATTAGTTTGACCTACGTTATATTCTTTCATGGAACTAAGTGATTTATTTTTAGTAGCTATGCTTGCTTCATAAAATGAAAGGTTGTACATTGCCATAATTTCCATGATTTTACACTGTCTCAAGTATTCAGTACATGTGCGGTCATTAGCTTCATGGTTTTGTTCACAAAATAAGCATTTAGGCGCTTTTTCACAAATTTCTTCGTTTTTGTGTTCAGAACCACATCTAGAACATCTAGATGTGCCCCGGCACTGTTTTTGTATGTGCCCATATCGCAGGCATTGGATGATAGGTGGAATATATATAAACCCGTAGTGTCGAGGGTTTTATAATAAGTCGATATAGCCAGTAACGTAGAAATAATTCTATTAACAAGGACATAATAATTAGTAAACGAAATAAACTAAACTACAACAGTACCTAAGTCGAAACGACAAGAACGAAATTCACAATGATGAAGTACACGCATTCATTAACACTGCTCAATACGAACTAACCGAAACTGTACTGTGTAGCCCTCTACACGTGTTCGGAAACGAACGAAGACTGTCGATCAGTCTTACGCTGGCCATACACGATCAGGTAGGACTGCCGGTTTCGATACGCCGTCCGATCTATCGTTAGACCGGAGAAGCCCATACACGTAACGTTAGACTGTGAAAACAGCGCCGGACCTAGGAAAAAGTGACAAAATTTTTTTTGAAAATGGTGAAAACTAAAGAAAAAACAGCCAACGACAGTTCATTCGAACACTGTACGACAGTGGTGCAAATATTTTTTCTAGAGAGTATCAAATTAATACTATATTTATCATTTTCAATCTTGCGCAAAAGCAGCTGTTCCGACCCCAAACATTTTCGAACGATCGGCCCAAGTGAATGGGATCTATTTTGCAGGCAAGGGGCAAGAGGGCTGCTTGAAATATGGAGTGACAAAAACTTGAATGGGACCTGTCACAGTCCGTATCTACGGTAACTCATTCATGCGTGTGTATTTTATTAAAAGATATTCCTTGACGCATCACGCACTCTTTTTGAAATGGACGCAATTTTTTATAAGCATATGTTTTATAAGCGATATGTGACCAAGTGGTTTCTCATTGTTTATCTCTTGCAGCCAAAAGTACACTTGAATCACATAGAAAATTGGTTAGATCATTAATGGAAAAACTGCTTAAAATTTTTTTTAACGCAACTAACAGCTGCCTGATGATATTGTTATCGTATGGATCAAAATGTCCATTGTGAAATCCCGAAAATACTTCTGGTGTTCCTTCGTTTAAAATGTATTGAAAGTTTTTGGACAACACTAATTTGATGGGTTACGAATTTATTGAATACTTATCAAAGATTTGAGGTTATTATTATCCAAATGAAATGTAGAAAACTGATTTTGAAAGACGATGGCTTAAGCCGATCAAAATATTTTATATCTCTCGTTTTACTTCCCTTTACATTCCGTGTCGATGAAAACGGCACCCACGTTGGTAACTTCTCCGGTCCTATTGTATAGTCTTTGGGGTAGATAATTCGCTCCCTTTCGCCGTTGGGTTCTTGGGTTTTTAGGTTGTGATTTTAATTCCCTTTCTGGTTTCATCAACGTAATCTTTTACGCTTACAAATACTTTTGTTGATATTGATAGCCATAGCGTGACTGATTGCAAACAAAATTTTAAATCGTCAATTTGGAATTTTCTTCTATATGTGTCCTATATCTCTTTCGCGAGCACGTGTCCCTTTCGGGACGGTATTCTTTTTTCCGCTTTCACTTCGTATCTTAAAAATGACGTCTTTTTGAAATGCATTTTTAAACAGTTT
>JAIFOV010000560.1:0-105750 GCA_020654155.1 Novius pumilus
ATAATATAAAGGTTTACTGCGGTAAAGACAATATGAAAGGAGGAAATACTTCGAATAATGTTGTCATGACACTTATGGAGGGTTTATTGGATAGTGGCAGAACTTTATTTACGGATAACTATTACACAAGCGTCTCTCGCACATGAAATGATGAAACGTAAAACGCACCTCGTAGGAACGATCAGATCGAACAGAAAGATGAACTGTTCTGAAGTAGTGAGAAAAAAATTGAAAAAAAATGAAGTATTTGCTCAGCAGAGTAACACGGGAATAGTAATGCTGAAATGGCTGGATAAACGTGACGTTCTCATGTTGTCGACAAGACATACGAACGAAACAGCGAGAGCACAACAGAGAGGTAGAGAATGTGAAAAACCTCGTGCTATAGTGGATTATAACAACTCGAAATCTTTCATTGATTTGTCAGATCAGATGAAAGCTTATTCGCATTGTCTCCGAAGAGGTAGTAAATGGTATAGGAAACTGGCATCGGAGCTTCTTTTTGGATCTGCGTTAGTCAATGCGTTCGTCGTGTATAGGGAAGTCACACAGAAAAAAATTTCCATCACCGAATTCAAAAAAGAGACGGCACTGAAACTACTGAAGAAACTTACAGAAAATGAAGGCACCTCCACCCCCAATGCCCAGGAAGGTCATATTCTCTCGGAAGGAAAGAAAAATAGGTGTGTTGTTTGCTATGCGAATATGAAGGAGAAATATGGAAGACAAGAAGCGCAAAATAAATGCCCACGGTCAAAATATCAATGTGACATTTGTAAAAAAAATTTTTGTGTTACTTGCTTTTTTCAACAGCACAAAGCTGTCAAAAATGTTTAAATTTTTGTTCTTTTTTTGAAATTAATAAATATTCACTCATATTTGAATTCTTTCATCCATTTTATTCAGATAATTCTGCTGGTAACATAATCGCTAGATATTTCCTCATGATAGGATATTTTCAACAATTTATTGAAATATCTTACTAAATACACGATAGGGAACCGTTCAGCTTAGAGAGTTGTGTTCTCCGGACCGCCATTTCTGAATAATCATATGAACTACATAGCGGCGAGGCGTTGCATAGATCTCACACTGTCCGACGTTTGAGAAAGGTTTGAGGCATCAGGGTGATCGCACGCGGTCCAAACTCAATGATCGAGTGAGGCATCACGTTGATGCCACTCGGGGCTCAACGTGTTAACGAAAACCGAAGTACTACGCGCATTGGGTAAGTCACGTTGGAAATCATGTAAAAAGTATTTGCTGATGGCCGCGAGGCTATTTTACGACAGGACAGTACGGTATATTTTCCGGACGAAATATTGACATCCGCGTGGCAAGCAGAAACAGAATGCAACATAAAACAAACTTTAACATCGTTGAAAACATTACATTGCTTGTGGTCGCTTGTCCGGGCCAAACAATGGTTTTACAAACATAACCGCACGCTCATCAACACCAAATTCAGGGGGAAATCATGTAGCAAGTATTTACAAATGGCCCACGAGGCCGCAGACCTACAATTAAAAAAAACATATCGAAAAAAGGCATATGATCATAGAAGCAATCAGGTGCATGCAAACAACCAAACTGCCCAAATAATTTTGAGCCGGCAGGAGGAACGCAACCTGCAATTTAAAAAAACATATTGAAAAAAGGCTCATGATCATAGAAGTAATCAGGTGCATACAAACAACCATACATATTTCTCTTTATATATTTTTTCTCATTGTTTTGTATCTTACTGGAGTGCGTTTTCAAACAGCTATGTTAATTCGGGGGGTATTATAATTCGTTAACGAAAACCGAAGTACTACGCGCATTGGGTAAGTCACGTTGGAAATCATGTAAAAAGTATTTGCTGATGGCCGCGAGGCTATTTTACGACAGGACGGTACGGTATATTTTCCGGACGAAATATTGACATCCGCGTAGCAAGCAGAAACAGAATGCAACATAAAACAAACTTTAACATCGTTGAAAACATTACATTGCTTGTGGTCGCTTGTCCGGGCCAAACAATGGTTTTACAAACATAACCGCACGCTCATCAACACCAAATTCAGGGGGAAATCATGTAGCAAGTATTTACAAATGGCCCACGAGGCCGCAGACCTACAATTAAAAAAAACATATCGAAAAAAGGCATATGATCATAGAAGCAATCAGGTGCATGCAAACAACCAAACTGCCCAAATAATTTTGAACCGGCAGGAGGAACGCAACCTGCAATTTGAAAAAACATATTGAAAAAGGCTCATGATCATAGAAGTAATCAGGTGCATACAAACAACCATACATATTTCTCTTTATATATTTCTTCTCATTGTTTTGTATCTTACTGGAGTGCGTTTTCAAACAGCTATGTTAATTCGGGGTATTATAATTCGTTAACGAAAACCGAAGTACTACGCGCATTGGGTAAGTCACGTTGGAAATCATGTCATAAAAGTATTTGCTGATGGCCACGAGGCTATTTTACGACAGGACATTACGGTATATTTTCCGGACGAAATATTGACATCCGCGTGGCAAGCAGAAACAGAATGCAACATAAAACAAACTTTAACATCGTTGAAAACATTACATTGCTTGTGGTCGCTTGTCCGGGCCAAACAATGGTTTTACAAACATTACCGCACGCTCATCAACACCAAATTCAGGGGAAATCATGTAGCTCATGGCCCACGAGGCCGCAGACCTACAATTAAAAAAACATATCGAAAAAGGCATATGATCATCAGGTGCATGCAAACAACCAAACTGCCCAAATAATTTTGAGCCGGCAGGAGGAACGCAACCTGCAATTTAAAAAAACATATCGAAAAAGGCTCATGAGGTAATCAGGTGCGCAACCTACAATTTTGAGTCGGCAAAAACAATCGAAAAAAGGCTCATGATCATAGAAGTAATCAGGTGCATGCAAACAACCAAACTGAAAAAGGCAACCTGCAATTTAAAAACATATTGAAAAAGGCTCATGATCATAGAAGTAATCAGGTGCATGCAAACAACCAAACTGCCCAAATAATTTTGAGCCGGCAGGAGGAACGCAACCTGCAATTTAAAAAAACATATTGAAAAAGGCTCATGATCATAGAAGTAATCAGGTGCATGCAAACAACCAAACTGCCCAAATAATTTTGAGCCGGCAGGAGGAACGCAACCTGCAATTTAAAAAACATATTGAAAAAGGCTCATGATCATAGAAGTAATCAGGTGCATGCAAACAACCAAACTGCCCAAATAATTTTGAGTCGGCAGGAGGAACGCAACCTGCAATTTAAAAAAATACCTCGAAAAAGGCACATGCATGATCATAGAAGTAATCAGGTGCATGCAAACAACCATCCATATTTCTCTTTATATATTTTTTCTCATTGTTTTGTATCTTACTGGAGTGCGTTTTCAAACAGCTATGTTAATTCGGGGTATTATAATTCGTTAACGAAAACCGAAGTACTACGCGCATTGGGTAAGTCACGTTGGAAATCATGTAAAAGTATTTGCTGATGGCCGCGAGGCTATTTTACGACAGGACGGTACGGTATATTTTCCGGACGAAATATTGACATCCGCGTGGCAAGCAGAAACAGAATGCAACATAAAACAAACTTTAACATCGTTGAAAACATTACATTGCTTGTGGTCGCTTGTCCGGGCCAAACAATGGTTTTACAAACATAACCGCACGCTCATCAACACCAAATTCAGGGGGAAATCATGTAGCAAGTATTTACAAATGGCCCACGAGGCCGCAGACCTACAATTAGAAAAACATATCGAAAAAGGCATATGATCATAGAACCTGCAATCAGGTGCATGCAAACAACCAAACTGCCCAAATAATTTTGAGCCGGCAGGAGGAACGCAACCTGCAATTTAAAAAAACATATCGAAAAAGGCTCATGATCATAGAAGCAAACAACCAAATCAGGTGCATGCAAACAACCAAACTGCCCAAATAATTTTGAGCCGGCAGGAGGAACGCAACCTGCAATTTAAAAAAACATATTGAAAAAGGCTCATGATCATAGAAGTAATCAGGTGCATGCAAACAACCAAACTGCCCAAATAATTTTGAGCCGGCAGGAGGAACGCAACCTGCAATTTAAAAAAACATATTGGAAAAAGGCTCATGATCATAGAAGTAATCAGGTGCATGCAAACAACCAAACTGCCCAAATAATTTTGAGCCGGCAGGAGGAACGCAACCTGCAATTTAAAAAAACATATTGAAAAAAGGATCATGATCATAGAAGTAATCAGGTGCATGCAAACAACCAAACTGCCCAAATAATTTTGAGCCGGCAGGAGGAACGCAACCTGCAATTTAAAAAAACATATGAGCCGGCAGGAAAAAGGCTCATGATCATAGAAGTAATCAGGTGCATGCAAACAACCAAACTGCCCAAATAATTTTGAGTCGGCAGGAGGAACGCAACCTGCAATTTAAAAAAAATACCTCGAAAAAATGCACATGCATGATCATAGAAGTAATCAGGTGCATGCAAACAACCATCCATATTTCTCTTTATATATTTTTTCTCATTGTTTTGTATCTTACTGGAGTGCGTTTTCAAACAGCTATGTTAATTCGGGGGGTATTATAATTCGTTAACGAAAACCGAAGTACTACGCGCATTGGGTAAGTCACGTTGGAAATCATGTAAAAAGTATTTGCTGATGGCCGCGAGGCTATTTTACGACAGGACGGTACGGTATATTTTCCGGACGAAATATTGACATCCGCGTGGCAAGCAGAAACAGAATGCAACATAAAACAAACTTTAACATCGTTGAAAACATTACATTGCTTGTGGTCGCTTGTCCGGGCCAAACAATGGTTTTACAAACATAACCGCACGCTCATCAACACCAAATTCAGGGGAAATCATGGAAATCATGACCTACAATTAAAAAAACATATCGAAAAAGGCATATTTAGAAGCAATCATGGCCCACGAGGCCGCAGACCTACATATTGAAAAAGGCTCATGATCATAGAAAAACATATCGAAAGGAAGGCATATGATCATAGAAGCAATCAGGTGCATGCAAACAACCAAACTGCCCAAATAATTTTGAGCAGGAGGAACGGCAGGAGGAAGGTGCATGCAACCTGCAATTCGGCAGGAGGAAAACCTGCAATTTAAAAAAAATACCTCGAAAAAAGGCACATGCATGATCATAGAAGTAATCAGGTGCATACAAACAACCATACATATTTCTCTTTATATATTTTTTCTCATTGTTTTGTATCTTACTGGAGTGCGTTTTCAAACAGCTATGTTAATTCGGGGGGTATTATAATTCGTTAACGAAAACCGAAGTACTACGCGCATTGGGTAAGTCACGTTGGAAATCATGTAAAAAGTATTTGCTGATGGCCGCGAGGCTATTTTACGACAGGACGGTACGGTATATTTTCCGGACGAAATATTGACATCCGCGTGGCAAGCAGAAACAGAATGCAACATAAAACAAACTTTAACATCGTTGAAAACATTACATTGCTTGTGGTCGCTTGTCCGGGCCAAACAATGGTTTTACAAACATAACCGCACGCTCATCAACACCAAATTCAGGGGGAAATCATGTAGCAAGTATTTACAAATGGCCCACGAGGCCGCAGACCTACAATTAAAAAAAACATATCGAAAAAAGGCATATGATCATAGAAGCAATCAGGTGCATGCAAACAACCAAACTGCCCAAATAATTTTGAGCCGGCAGGAGGAACGCAACCTGCAATTTGAAAAAACATATTGAAAAAAGGCTCATGATCATAGAAGTAATCAGGTGCATGCAAACAACCAAACTGCCCAAATAATTTTGAGCCGGCAGGAGGAACGCAACCTGCAATTTAAAAACAATATTGAAAAAGGCTCATGATCATAGAAGTAATCAGGTGCATGCAAACAACCAAACTGCCCAAATAATTTTGAGCCGGCAGGAGGAACGCAACCTGCAATTTGAGCCGGCAGGAAAAACATATTGAAAAAGGCTCATGATCATAGAAGTAATCAGGTGCATGCAAACAACCAAACTGCCCAAATAATTTTGAGCCGGCAGGAGGAACGCAACCTGCAATTTGAAAAAACATATTGGAAAAAGGCTCATGATCATAGAAGTAATCAGGTGCATGCAAACAACCAAACTGCCCAAATAATTTTGAGTCGGCAGGAGGAAGGCAACCTGCAATTTAAAAAAATACCTCGAAAAATGCACATGCATGATCATAGAAGTAATCAGGTGCATGCAAACAACCATCCATATTTCTCTTTATATATTTTTTCTCATTGTTTTGTATCTTACTGGAGTGCGTTTTCAAACAGCTATGTTAATTCGGGGGGTATTATAATTCGTTAACGAAAACCGAAGTACTACGCGCATTGGGTAAGTCACGTTGGAAATCATGTAAAAAGTATTTGCTGATGGCCGCGAGGCTATTTTACGACAGGACGGTACGGTATATTTTCCGGACGAAATATTGACATCCGCGTAGCAAGCAGAAACAGAATGCAACATAAAACAAACTTTAACATCGTTGAAAACATTACATTGCTTGTGGTCGCTTGTCCGGGCCAAACAATGGTTTTACAAACATAACCGCACGCTCATCAACACCAAATTCAGGGGGAAATCATGTAGCAAGTATTTACAAATGGCCCACGAGGCCGCAGACCTACAATTAGAAAAACATATCGAAAAAAGGCATATGATCATAGAAGTAATCAGGTGCATGCAAACAACCAAACTGCCCAAATAATTTTGAGCCGGCAGGAGGAACGCAACCTACAATTTAAAAAAACATATTGAAAAAAGGCTCATGATCATAGAAGTAATCAGGTGCATGCAAACAACCAAACTGCCCAAATAATTTTGAGCCGGCAGGAGGAACGCAACCTACAATTTAAAAAAACATATTGAAAAAAGGCTCATGATCATACAAGTAAATCAGGTGCATGCAAACAACCAAACTGCCCAAATAATTTTGAGCCGGCAGGAGGAACGCAACCTGCAATTTAAAAAACATATCGAAAAAAGGCATATGATCATAGAAGCAATCAGGTGCATGCAAACAACCAAACTGCCCAAATAATTTTGAGTCGGCAGGAGGAAGGCAACCTGCAATTTAAAAAAAATACCTCGAAAAAAGGCACATGCATGATCATAGAAGTAATCAGGTGCATACAAACAACCATACATATTTCTCTTTATATATTTTTTCTCATTGTTTTGTATCTTACTGGAGTGCGTTTTCAAACAGCTATGTTAATTCGGGGGGTATTATAATTCGTTAACGAAAACCGAAGTACTACGCGCATTGGGTAAGTCACGTTGGAAATCATGTAAAAAGTATTTGCTGATGGCCGCGAGGCTATTTTACGACAGGACGGTACGGTATATTTTCCGGACGAAATATTGACATCCGCGTGGCAAGCAGAAACAGAATGCAACATAAAACAAACTTTAACATCGTTGAAAACATTACATTGCTTGTGGTCGCTTGTCCGGGCCAAACAATGGTTTTACAAACATAACCGCACGCTCATCAACACCAAATTCAGGGGGAAATCATGTAGCAAGTATTTACAAATGGCCCACGAGGCCGCAGACCTACAATTAGAAAAAACATATCGAAAAAAGGCATATGATCATAGAAGCAATCAGGTGCATGCAAACAACCAAACTGCCCAAATAATTTTGAGCCGGCAGGAGGAACGCAACCTACAATTTAAAAAAACATATTGAAAAAAGGCTCATGATCATAGAAGTAATCAGGTGCATACAAACAACCATACATATTTCTCTTTATATATTTCTTCTCATTGTTTTGTATCTTACTGGAGTGCGTTTTCAAACAGCTATGTTAATTCGGGGGGTATTATAATTCGTTAACGAAAACCGAAGTACTACGCGCATTGGGTAAGTCACGTTGGAAATCATGTAAAAAGTATTTGCTGATGGCCACGAGGCTATTTTACGACAGGACATTACGGTATATTTTCCGGACGAAATATTGACATCCGCGTGGCAAGCAGAAACAGAATGCAACATAAAACAAACTTTAACATCGTTGAAAACATTACATTGCTTGTGGTCGCTTGTCCGGGCCAAACAATGGTTTTACAAACATTACCGCACGCTCATCAACACCAAATTCAGGGGGAAATCATGTAGCAAATATTTACAAATGGCCCACGAGGCCGCAGACCTACAATTAAAAAAACATATCGAAAAAAGGCATATGATCATAGAAGCAATCAGGTGCATGCAAACAACCAAACTGCCCAAATAATTTTGAGTCGGCAGGAGGAACGCAACCTGCAATTTAAAAAAACACCTCGAAAAAAAGGCATGCATGATCATAGAAGTAATCAGGTGCATGCAAACAACCAAACTGCCCAAATAATTTTGAGCCGGCAGGAGGAACGCAACCTGCAATTTACGAAAAAATACCTCGAAAAAGGCAGAAACATGCATGATCATAGAAGTAATCAGGTGCATGCAAACAACCAAACTGCCCAAATAATTTTGAGCCGGCAGGAGGAACGCAACCTGCAATTTAAAAAAACATATTGAAAAAGGCTCATGATCATAGAAGTAATCAGGTGCATGCAAACAACCAAACTGCCCAAATAATTTTGAGTCGGCAGGAGGAACGCAACCTGCAATTTAAAAAAATACCTCGAAAAATGCACATGCATGATCATAGAAGTAATCAGGTGCATGCAAACAACCATACATATTTCTCTTTATATATTTTTTCTCATTGTTTTGTATCTTACTGGAGTGCGTTTTCAAACAGCTATGTTAATTCGGGGGGTATTATAATTCGTTAACGAAAACCGAAGTACTACGCGCATTGGGTAAGTCACGTTGGAAATCATGTAAAAAGTATTTGCTGATGGCCGCGAGGCTATTTTACGACAGGACGGTACGGTATATTTTCCGGACGAAATATTGACATCCGCGTGGCAAGCAGAAACAGAATGCAACATAAAACAAACTTTAACATCGTTGAAAACATTACATTGCTTGTGGTCGCTTGTCCGGGCCAAACAATGGTTTTACAAACATAACCGCACGCTCATCAACACCAAATTCAGGGGGAAATCATGTAGCAAGTATTTACAAATGGCCCACGAGGCCGCAGACCTACAATTAAAAAAAACATATCGAAAAAAGGCATATGATCATAGAAGCAATCAGGTGCATGCAAACAACCAAACTGCCCAAATAATTTTGAGCCGGCAGGAGGAACGCAACCTGCAATTTAAAAAAACATATTGAAAAAAGGCTCATGATCATAGAAGTAATCAGGTGCATGCAAACAACCAAACTGCCCAAATAATTTTGAGCCGGCAGGAGGAACGCAACCTGCAATTTAAAAAAACATATTGAAAAAAGGCTCATGATCATAGAAGTAATCAGGTGCATGCAAACAACCAAACTGCCCAAATAATTTTGAGCCGGCAGGAGGAACGCAACCTGCAATTTAAAAAAACATATCGAAAAAAGGCATATGATCATAGAAGTAATCAGGTGCATGCAAACAACCAAACTGCCCAAATAATTTTGAGTCGGCAGGAGGAACGCAACCTGCAATTTAAAAAAAATACCTCGAAAAAAGGCACATGCATGATCATAGAAGTAATCAGGTGCATACAAACAACCATACATATTTCTCTTTATATATTTTTTCTCATTGTTTTGTATCTTACTGGAGTGCGTTTTCAAACAGCTATGTTAATTCGGGGGGTATTATAATTCGTTAACGAAAACCGAAGTACTACGCGCATTGGGTAAGTCACGTTGGAAATCATGTAAAAAGTATTTGCAGATGGCCGCGAGGCTATTTTACGACAGGATGGTACGGTATATTTTCCGGACGAAATATTGACATCCGCGTGGCAAGCAGAAACAGAATGCAACATAAAACAAACTTTAACATCGTTGAAAACATTACATTGCTTGTGGTCGCTTGTCCGGGCCAAACAATGGTTTTACAATCATAACCGCACGCTCATCAACACCAAATTCAGGGGGAAATCATGTAGCAAGTATTTACAAATGGCCCACGAGGCCGCAGACCTACAATTAGAAAAAACATATCGAAAAAAGGCATATGATCATAGAAGCAATCAGGTGCATGCAAACAACCAAACTGCCCAAATAATTTTGAGCCGGCAGGAGGAACGCAACCTACAATTTGAGCCGGCAAAAAACATATTGAAAAAGGCTCATGATCATAGAAGTAATCAGGTGCATACAAACAACCATACATATTTCTCTTTATATATTTCTTCTCATTGTTTTGTATCTTACTGGAGTGCGTTTTCAAACAGCTATGTTAATTCGGGGGGTATTATAATTCGTTAACGAAAACCGAAGTACTACGCGCATTGGGTAAGTCACGTTGGAAATCATGTAAAAAGTATTTGCTGATGGCCACGAGGCTATTTTACGACAGGACATTACGGTATATTTTCCGGACGAAATATTGACATCCGCGTGGCAAGCAGAAACAGAATGCAACATAAAACAAACTTTAACATCGTTGAAAACATTACATTGCTTGTGGTCGCTTGTCCGGGCCAAACAATGGTTTTACAAACATTACCGCACGCTCATCAACACCAAATTCAGGGGGAAATCATGTAGCAAATATTTACAAATGGCCCACGAGGCCGCAGACCTACAATTAAAAAAACATATCGAAAAAAGGCATATGATCATAGAAGAAATCAGGTGCATGCAAACAACCAAACTGCCCAATTAATTTTGAGTCGGCAGGAGGAACGCGACCTGCAATTTAAAAAAAACACCTCGAAAAAAGGCACATGCATGATCATACAAGTAATCAGGTGCATGCAAACAACCAAACTGCCCAAATAATTTTGAGCCGGCAGGAGGAACGCAACCTGCAATTTAAAAAAAATACCTCGAAAAAAGGCACATGCATGATCATAGAAGTAATCAGGTGCATGCAAACAACCAAACTGCCCAAATAATTTTGAGCCGGCAGGAGGAACGCAACCTGCAATTTAAAAAAACATATTGGAAAAAGGCTCATGATCATAGAAGTAATCAGGTGCATGCAAACAACCAAACTGCCCAAATAATTTTGAGTCGGCAGGAGGAACGCAACCTGCAATTCAAAAAAAATACCTCGAAAAAATGCACATGCATGATCATAGAAGTAATCAGGTGCATGCAAACAACCATCCATATTTCTCTTTATATATTTTTTCTCATTGTTTTGTATCTTACTGGAGTGCGTTTTCAAACAGCTATGTTAATTCGGGGGGTATTATAATTCGTTAACGAAAACCGAAGTACTACGCGCATTGGGTAAGTCACGTTGGAAATCATGTAAAAAGTATTTGCTGATGGCCGCGAGGCTATTTTACGACAGGACGGTACGGTATATTTTCCGGACGAAATATTGACATCCGCGTAGCAAGCAGAAACAGAATGCAACATAAAACAAACTTTAACATCGTTGAAAACATTACATTGCTTGTGGTCGCTTGTCCGGGCCAAACAATGGTTTTACAAACATAACCGCACGCTCATCAACACCAAATTCAGGGGGAAATCATGTAGCAAGTATTTACAAATGGCCCACGAGGCCGCAGACCTACAATTAGAAAAAACATATCGAAAAAAGGCATATGATCATAGAAGCAATCAGGTGCATGCAAACAACCAAACTGCCCAAATAATTTTGAGCCGGCAGGAGGAACGCAACCTACAATTTAAAAAAACATATTGAAAAAAGGCTCATGATCATAGAAGTAATCAGGTGCATGCAAACAACAAAACTGCCCAAATAATTTTGAGCCGGCAGGAGGAACGCAACCTGCAATTTAAAAAAACATATTGAAAAAAAGGCTCATGATCATACAAGTAAATCAGGTGCATGCAAACAACCAAACTGCCCAAATAATTTTGAGCCGGCAGGAGGAACGCAACCTGCAATTTAAAAAAACATATCGAAAAAAGGCATATGATCATAGAAGCAATCAGGTGCATGCAAACAACCAAACTGCCCAAATAATTTTGAGTCGGCAGGAGGAAGGCAACCTGCAATTTAAAAAAAATACCTCGAAAAAAGGCACATGCATGATCATAGAAGTAATCAGGTGCATACAAACAACCATACATATTTCTCTTTATATATTTTTTCTCATTGTTTTGTATCTTACTGGAGTGCGTTTTCAAACAGCTATGTTAATTCGGGGGGTATTATAATTCGTTAACGAAAACCGAAGTACTACGCGCATTGGGTAAGTCACGTTGGAAATCATGTAAAAAGTATTTGCTGATGGCCACGAGGCTATTTTACGACAGGACGGTACGGTATATTTTCCGGACGAAATATTGACATCCGCGTGGCAAGCAGAAACAGAATGCAACATAAAACAAACTTTAACATCGTTGAAAACATTACATTGCTTGTGGTCGCTTGTCCGGGCCAAACAATGGTTTTACAAACATAACCGCACGCTCATCAACACCAAATTCAGGGGGAAATCATGTAGCAAATATTTACAAATGGCCCACGAGGCCGCAGACCTACAATTAAAAAAACATATCGAAAAAAGGCATATGATCATAGGAGAAATCAGGTGCATGCAAACAACCAAACTGCCCAAATAATTTTGAGCCGGCTGGAGGAACACAGACCTGCAATTTGAAAAAAAAACATATCGAAAAAAGGCTCATGATCATAGAAGTAATCAGGTGCATGCAAACAACCAAACTGCCCAATTAATTTTGAGTCGGCAGGAGGAACGCGACCTGCAATTTAAAAAAAACACCTCGAAAAAAGGCACATGCATGATCATACAAGAAATCAGGTGCATGCAAACAACCAAACTGCCCAAATAATTTTGAGCCGGCAGGAGGAACGCAACCTGCAATTTAAAAAAAAATACCTCGAAAAAAGGCACATGCATGATCATAGAAGTAATCAGGTGCATGCAAACAACCAAACTGCCCAAATAATTTTGAGCCGGCAGGAGGAACGCAACCTGCAATTTAAAAAAACATATTGGAAAAAGGCTCATGATCATAGAAGTAATCAGGTGCATGCAAACAACCATCCATTCTCTTTATATATTTTTTCCCATTGTTTTGTATCTTGCTGGAGTGCGTTTTCAAACAGCTATGTTAATTCGGGGGGTATTATAATTCGTTCACGAAAACCGAAGTACTACGCGCATTGGGTAAGTCACGTTGAAAATCACGAAACAAGTATTTGCAGATGGCTCGTGAGGCCATTTTACGATCAGATAGTGCCGTACATTTTCCGGCCGAAATATTTACATACGCGTGGCAAGTACAAAGAGAATGCAAATTAAAACAAACTCAACATTGTTGAAAACATTGCAATGTTTGTGGTCGTTTGTCCCAGCAAACAATGGTTTTACAAACAATCGCAATTTGATGGGTTTTATAATTCGTTAACGAAAACCGAAGTACTACGCGCATTGGGTAAGTCACGTTGGAAATCATGTAAAAAGTATTTGCTGATGGCCGCGAGGCTATTTTACGACAGGATGGTACTGTATATTTTTCGGACGAAATATTGACATCTGCGTGGCAAGCAGAAACAGAATGCAACATAAAACAAACTTTAACATCGTTGAAAACATTACAATGCTTGTGGTCGCTTGTCCGGGCCAAACAATGGTTTTACAAACATAACCGCACGCTCATCAACACCAAATTCAAGGGGAAATCATGTAACAAGTATTTACAAATGGCCCACGAGACCGCAGACCTACAATTAAAAAAAACATATCGAAAAAAGGCACATGACATCTGCGTGGCAAGCAGAAACATCATAGCTCATCAACACCAAAAGTAACAAGTATTTACAAATGGCCCACGAGACCGCAGACCTACAATTAAAAAAAACATATCGAAAAAAGGCACATGATCATAGAAGAAATCAGGTGCATGCAAACAACCAAACTGCCCAAATAATTTTGAGCCGGCAGGAGGAACGCACCCTGCAGTTAAAAAAAACATATCGCAAAAAGGCACATGATCATAGAAGAAATCAGGTGCATGCAAACAACGAAACTGACTAAATAATTTTGAGCGGGCAGGAAGAACGTAACCTGCAATTAAAAATAACATACTGAAAAAAGGCGTGATGCCCGGCTCAGGGGGCCCGGAAAAATAGTGCAGATCGACGAAGCAAAATTCGGCCGCCGCAAATACCATCGCGGCGGGTCTGATCGAGGACGGCCGTGATGATGTGGTCATGCCGTCGTTGCTTCGCGTGACGCCGGTACGCTCATACCAATAATTGAGCAGTATGTGCTACCAGGTAAAATAGACTACATTTCTTATACTTATTTGAAATTTCCTTTAAAAAAATTATGAATTCATGTTCCCTATCACTACGTGTCTCATTCTAGGAACAGAGATCCACACCGATGCCTGCGCATCATACAATGATCTAGATTTAATTGGTGACGGCTACGTACAAAGAGTCGTGAACAACAGCGATCTGGAGCATGAAGAGAATAAGCTACAGTGATTGGTGAAAAAAAATGGCGAATTCATTGTGCTTGGAACCCCAACTGGACGTATTAGAACCGGGCAGTTGGAAATACGTCTAAAAGATCCTGAGAAAACTGTTCAACTGCGACCTTATCGTTTATCGGCAAGCGAACGCGAAATAGTTCGAATTATTAAATGCAAACATTATTTAACCAAGTTCATCACCATTCCCGAGCCTAGCACTTTTAGTGGAAAAGAAAGGCGGTCGGATCGTCTAGTAGCAGATTATCGAGAATTGAATATTCGATGTCATTTTAATTTTTCTCTATTTTTTACCCAATTCAGTAAATACATGTTTTTTTGCAGCCTCTTTAGTCCAAGATTCGGCAGTTGATTTTGGTACTGAAAAATTATATTGATTCAACTCTTCTAACTGACCAAACAATGGTTTCACAAACATAACCGCACGCTCAACAACACCAAATTCAGGGGGAAATCATGTAACAAGTATTTGCAAATGGCGCACGAGGCCGCAGACCTGCAATTAAAAAAAACATACCAAAAAAAGGCACATGATCATAGAAGGAATCAGGTGCATGCAAACAACCAAACTGCCAAAATAATTTTAAGCCGGCAGGAGGAACGCAACCTGCAATTTAAAAAAACATATTGAAAAAAGGCTCATGATCATAGAAGTAATCAGGTGCATGCAAACAACCTAACTGCCTAAATAATTTTGAGCCAGCTGGAGGAACGCAGAACTGCAATTAAAAAAAAATATCTCGAAAAAAGGCACATGCATGATCATAGAAGTAATCAGGTGCATGTAAACAACCAAACTGCCCAAATAATTTTGAGCCAGCTGGAGGAACGCAGACCTGCAATTGAAACAACATATCGAAAAAGCTGCCTAAATAATTTTGAGCTGGCAGGAGGAACGCAACCTGCAATTAAAAATAACATAGTGAAAAAAGGCATATGATCATAGAAGGAATCAGGTGCATGCAAACAACCAAACTGCCCAATTAATTTTGAACCGGCTGGAGGAACGTCTCTTGGACCTTCATGGGCTTCTTGTGAAGGAGGCCATACAAGTTTTCACATTATACTGCAGGCAATATCGTGCGGTTACGATTTTAATCTCGAAGCTAACCATGAGTACACAAACTATTACTTCATGGAAAAGCTAAATCAAATCCAATCTTGCCAATTGGTCAGTTGTTAAATTATTCAGACTATCGGCTGCATGACGCACGAAAATATTTCAGAGAAAAAACAATGGAAGATGTATTCAACAAATTTTTGGAAAAGTTTGATCCTGTTGTTTCAAGTTGTCGACAAATACCGAGGAAACCATTAAAGTAATTCTCTGCTGAAGTTATAAAATATTTAATACCTCAATCAGAGCCTCCAGGTAAAAATATTGCAGAAGAACTCTAAATAGATTTTGATGCTAATTCTAGTACGCCAGAAGAATCAGCGTCATCCAATGTTGACTCTGATTATGAAGAAAATTTTTTGTAATGAAATATGGTATAAAAAATTTTTGGTTATGATAAACTACGTTCCTGATGATTCAATGCCCTCCAGAAATATTTCACAGAAATTATGTCTTTTACACGATAAAAAAATATATTTTTACCACATTCAACATTCAAAAAAATATATATGTGCATTTTCATATATACACGATTTAAATAAAAAACAATATTGAAATGCATTTACTAAAATCCCTTGAAAAACTCATTTTTTATACTTCAGGAATTTCAATTCACAATTACACTCTTTATCACTATGATTTTAGTCGCCATATTGGATTGGCCATTTCGAATTTCCAAAGTTTGATAACGGATTCGTAATCAGCGACCCCAAAAACCCTATAACTGATGAATTTAAGACTATTTATTTTATTTTTCGACTTTTGGTCAGGTTTAGGAGCTATCGGCCCCACTGCGTATGGGTGCAAAAACCCCATGGCACAAATCGCTTGCAGGCGCTGTGCAAATTTCGTTCCGCTATTTGTCGCCAAAGAAGCAAGTAACACTCGTTTTAATTTTTGAAAATGCCCTCGCGTTGTTTTCACCAGCTTTCATACGCTGTGAGTAGTTCGAATCGTGCTGAGGTGTGTGGGGTTTACTCAGGACACCTCCAATGCTGTTTGTCGTTCCAATACGATGACTTTGGTAAAAAGTACATCGTTTAGGGACGGGTATGTTTGGAGGTGTCTCAGATACAAAAGCCAAAAACGGAGCATACGTTTTGGAAGTTTTTTGTTCGAATCAAAAATAAATCTTGAAGATTTCGTGCAAGTGGGCGGATGACGCGCCCGCCGTTGATCAAATCGCGTATACCGGCTTAAGTAAAAAGACCGTCACAGATTTTAACAATTTCTTCCGGGATTTATGCTCCCGTTTAGAGAACCGTCTCCAATTAGGGGGCCCTGGACAAATCGTGGAGATGGATAAGTTTTTTTGAATGAAAATATACGATGTACAGACTAAACGGGGGATTCTGCAATGTGTCCCTGTCCGAACAAGGGCATCGCTATTCCCATTAAGTGAACTGTGGATCAAACCAGGTTAATGCATATTTTTGTATCTAAGCAGCCCGTAATCCCGCCGTTCTAACCATGAAGAGCATTTTGTCGAGTCCATTAGCGGAGCGTGCACAAACCACGTCGAAGCTTTTAGGGGCCGCGCAAAACGCAAATTCAAACGTATGAACGCAACGACTCCGAGTATGATTCCGAGCTACTTTTGAATGAGTTCATTTGGAGGCTATATACAACGGATCGCGAGTGCTGGCGCTTATGCGACTTTTGCGGCAGATCGCTCGGTATTATCTGGCCAATGATGCTTAGTGGTTTTTATCTTTTGTACGTATTTTTCATGGTACATTTTACGGCCGAAACATCTATTTCCTGTGAGAAGACGAATTTTCATGTACGTATGCAATTTTTTTTTTTTTGGTGTATTCAATTTTTGGTAAATACCGGGCGACCCATTTTAATTAATCCAGTGGAATATCTCGACAAATATGGGTCTTCTGAAAAAATATTCCAGACAAAAGTTGTACGGTTTTTAGGGGGCCATCCGATTCTATGAAAAAATTCTCACCCCACCCCCTGGGGGCGGGGGAGGGGGGCCAATTTTGTATCTTAAATGGGAACCCTTATTTTCTATTACGAATTCGGATTCTAAATTGAAAAATATGAAGATTTTATTCGGACAATTTTTTTGACTTCGTGATAGATAGCGCTGCAATAGCAAAAATAACATAAAAAGCGGAGCGACAAGAAAATTGTCATTTTTAATTGTTCTTTATGGAAATGAAGTGCGACAGCTTATCGCATATTTTGAACATCTTTTAGCCTTGAACTAGAACGATTTCCAGCATAAATTTTGGCGAAAAGATGTTAAAAAATTGCACCGCTTACTTCCTGGAAAATGAAAACAACATGTTTGAAACATTGTGGCGGAAATGAAAACAAAACGTCTTACAAAAATCATGACAGATGTTTTAACAAAAATAAAAACAATGAATTTGCTCAAACGGTTTTTAGTTGCAATGGTTTTCAGTTGCAATTAGTTTTCCGGACAGTTCGCACACAAGCGACCTCTCGTGTAGTGACAATTGTATTATTTGGAAATTAGTCAAAATGGCCGATTATTCTCCGAATGAAAAAGTGGATAGGGAGAGGGGGCCCAGTTGGGTGGCCAGGGAAGTCGCAAGATCTTACAGCCCCTGACTTTTACTTGTGGCGGTACTTAAAAGATGTGGTGTATCGAGAACGACCAACTACTAGGGCTGACATGATTCGAAGGATCCAAACAGCGTGCAACAATATTCCGCCAACATGCTTTTTCAAACAGTGACGAATTGTGAACGCCGAATTCAGCTTTGTCAGCGGGAGAACGGTGCGACGTTCGAGCATCTTATTAACTGAATGTCTTTTACGTCTGCCACTAATTCTGGAATAAAAATGGGTTGTTTCGATTTTTGTGAGACTGTTTGTTCTCGTTTCCGCCACAATGTTTCAAACGTGTTGTTTTCATTTTCCAAGAAGTAAGCGGTGAAATGTTTTAACATCTTTTTGTCAAAATTTATGGTACAAATCCTTCTTGTTCAAAGCTAAAAGATGTTCAAAACATGCGATAAGCTGGCGCACTTCATTTCAATAACGAACAATTAAAAATGACGATTTTCTTGTCGTTCCGTTTTTATGTTATTTTTGCTATTGCAGCGCTATTTGTCACGAATTCAAAAAAATTGTTTCAATAAAATCTTCATATTTTTCAATGAAGCATTCGAATTCATGATAAAAAATAGGGGTTCCCATTTAAGATACAAAAGTTGCCCCCCTCCCCCGCCCCCCAGGAGACTGTACAACTTTTGTCAAAAATATTTTTTCAGAGGACCCATATTTGTCGAGATATTCCATTGGATTAATTAAAATGGGTCATAATCAAATGGGGTATAATCAATATTATAAGAAGAATATTTTGCCAAGGTGAGAAGACTCTGGGAGTTTGAATTTTCTATCTATCTCTTTTCGTTCGTGAAGAATTAAAAACAGCGACTGGTCTATCGATTTACTTCGCTGCGGTAAAATTGTCGAAACAAAAATGATTTCTCATTAAAATTAAGTATCAGTCGCTAATAATTATGTGAATTCACTCGAGTAACCAACCAGTTGTGTTCCGTTGAAGACCAGTGCCACGAGAGCTGATCCGATCTGGCTGACATAACCTATAAAACATAGGAAATTCAGCACAGTGTTGCTAAATTTACCATCTTTCGGAAAGTCGATTTTAAATGCGAAAAACACTATTTTTCTTGTATATTTCATATGTTGAATAAAAGGTAACTTCAATATTTTGAGACCTAACGTTTTTAAGGTAACTTCTTATAATGCATTTTTCAAATCCGAAAAGATCGTGAGGACTGAATATCCCCTAGGGGGTTAACAAAATATATAATTTGATAAGTGTCGGCGTAAACTGTGTATAGTACCAACCCAACATAATGTAGTTACGCCACTGGCTTGTGTTAATTCAGTATTGGTACTAGCGATTATCTAAACTCAATTTTCTTTCAATTATTCATGTTTCGATGAGAATGTCAAACAATTGAATCGCGTTCTTCTGATTAACTCATTCTCTTTCAAGTAAGTTCTCGTTGTCGCTAATTGCTCAACAATCTTGAGTTAAACATAAGTCCAATCGGATATTTAATGATGTCATGGTCTATCAATCGAACTTCACTTTATCTTTAAATACGAACATGGATACTAGATTATGGAATCATATATAAGCCGTTATAATATCAGTAGTAGTCGTCGTGAACTCCGAGTCAATTACCATTAATCTCCAAATAAAAAGTATTAAGTGAAGATTTCTTGCGGGAAACCCATTACAAAAATTGGTGTCAGAAGTGGGATCCTCTTCAAGTGCAGAAAACCAACAAGATTCGAAGCTTGCTTATCCGGTACCTGCGGAAAAGGATTTGTCCCGAGGCAAGAAGATACGACAACCTCTTCACAAAACATCGTCAAAGTCCAGAGCATCTATTTCGAATCAACAAAAATCATGAAAACAGGAATCCAACTCTACTCGACTACAAGATCAACGCAAATGCATTCCATCGCAATCCTGTGAGTAAAAAGAAAATCAAATCGTCTAAATGACAACAGTTCGCGTCTCCGTATTAAATTTCTATGAATTTATGACCAACGATAGTTTATACCCGTTACATTCTGAATTCAAATTGGAATCAGAGGAAAAACAATATCTAGAATTGAAAATCTTTGTCGCTTTTGACCACGTAAAGGTATGATAATTAGACTTGATGGAAATAAATCCAAATTATACGAGTTCATTGATAACTGCGATAAAGCAAATCAAATCATCAAACCTGAACAGAGAAATTTATTATTCACACTTATCGAAACGCAACTATCGGATAACGCTAGAGCAATCGTTAGGAATAGAGTACTATTCAATAACTGGGCCGAACTGCGAACATTTCTTTAGGAAACTTATTCCCATAGAAGAACTAGATGTCAGTGGTAATTAGAATTGAATTCTTGTCGACAAGGCTACAACGAATCAGTCCTTTCGTATTCCAACAGAGTGGAAAACTGTTACCTCCAATTGTCAAATTCCTTAAATTCAAATTTCACTCAAAAAAAAAGAGAAGCTTGTATTGAATTATTACGCGAACAAGCCTTAAATGTTTTTATCTCTGGTTTGCAGAAAGACTTACTTATATTAGAGAAATCACAAAGGCCAAATTTCCTAGAGAACGCAATCGCTTACGCGCTTAACGAAGAGCAAGAAATGAAATGGAAACAGGAAATCCACAAACATCAAACAGCAAATAATTCATTTCAAAAATATCGATCGGCACGTCGCGATTTGACGTTCGAATGCGGGCCTGCTAGATCGGTCGACGTTCGTTTCGGAACTTTCCGGAGCGCAATCGTATAGGTTCGGCACACAAGGGAAAATTTGTCGATTTTTCTCGATATTTTGGAGTTTTTCTCGAAAACGGTTTTATTAACGAACGCGCGGTCTTTCCAAAAAACGTAGTTAATTTTTTTTGGAATATTTGCGCGTAAGCGGAAATTCGACAGGCGGCGCGATAGCGGAGATATTACGAAAAGAAACGTTTTTCGAGCGGGACGCTTTAATTTCGAAATTTTTTCCGGGAAATCGGTAGATCATACCGGCGCGACGTATGGAGAAGGAACGAAACCGCGTTTATCGTCTATTCGAAAAAAGAGTTCCGAATTTTTTTAGGAGCGAGAGGCGGCCCGAAAAATCGATTCGCGTAACCCGATTTTTTTCTATTTCGATTACGAAAGGCCCTAGAGTGTCGGGACCTTCTAGCGAAAGATGCGTCGCGTCGTTCGACAACGAGCTCTAGAAGATGGTCGCGTCGTCCGACCTACCGCCTCCGAGATATGAAGGAAAAACGAAAAGTTTCGCGTTCGCGAATTTTTTACCCCTAGAAGGGCGGGAGCTACGCGATCGCGTAGAAGGACAAAAACGAAGAGCCGCCGACGCGCTTTTCGAAAACGCAAACCGCGTTCTTCTATCCCACTTACTTGTCGAGATGTGAATTTTTGAAAATTTCGCGAAAATCGACGTTTTTCGGTTTTTCGCCAAAAAAACGTATCAAGTTCCGGGTTCGAGAGCGAGAAAAAATACCCACGATAAAATACCATTCTTCGCGGACCGGCCGAGCCCCGTTCCGACCCCCCACTCTCCCCGAAAACGTCAGAAAAAAATCGCGAAAAAAAAAGGCGGCGCCGTCGATATCTCGACGGCCGAAAGACCGATCCGGCCCGTTTTCGAACTTGAACAAATAGACCTCGCGGCCTTCCGATCCCGCGCCCGAAAATCCGGATTTTCTCGAAAGTCCGCCCGTAATCGCTCCCACGTCCTTTCGCGTACACACACACAAACGCACGGCATTTTCGAATTTGTAACGGGACCGTAATATACCCGTTATACAACCGTATATAATAAAAAATAAATAATAATAATGTTTTGAATTGTGATTCGGTACAATCTCAGGTAACAAACGTTACTACACCTTGTGTCTCGTTAGAAAACTCGCAAAATATTTCTTGTATGTACAAATCAGAGATAAAAGCTTTGGATTTAACAGTCCAACATATACCGGCGTGATAACAGACGACCTGAGACGACCTTACATAACCTACAAATACCACCAATTTTGCCGCAGTGCAGCCGGATGTACCAAGAATTCTTTGGAGTCATATAATTAAGTTTTTTATCTTTATTTACTTTATTGAATCTAACTTTAGTAAAAAAGACATTGTAAAACATATATGTTTTACATATATGTTGTAATTTTTGTACTTAATAAAGTGCCTTTTCACCAATGTCACTAACTATTTTGGAAAAAACGAACAAAAAAGTCTAGCGGTAAGTTGATGATAAAGAAAGTGTGATATTTTACTTATACGGACGCAGACTGAAGCCAAACTTGTAGGGAATCTTCTGTAATAAATGTATATTCCAAAACAATAGAAAAGTCAATTGTTGGAAAACCGGTATACATTACAGAGAGATAAGGTTAAATCTACTTCGGTGAGTTCATAGGTGGTATGCCACTTCTCCGTTATCCAGATGTTTTATATATTGAAACTTTCAGGGATTGTTCTATTAAATACATTTATACGAAAACAACACAAAACTCAATTGTTGTCGAACCGCAACACAGTACAGAAAGATGTGATAAGTGGAGACGACTTCGGTGAATTAGCGCGGTGATATGCCAGTTCCGGATGTTTTACACATTGAAATTCTCGGGGATTGTTCTATAAAACATTGTCGTTGAAAAATAACATAAAACTCGATTATTAGATGATAATTATAGCCCAAATAGCACAAGTCCCCTTTGAGACGCCTTGAAACGGATTGGTCCGATGGAAGAGTGTAGTATTCCGATGTCTTTGCATGCAATGACGGAAGAAGAGCTAATCAACTGGCTAACAAACTCGCTATCAGTGCACGAGGTTCTTACAGAGGAAAACTTATTGCAGTATGCGTCCACGGAGACCATGTACACACCATCCACGACTGCCCCTACTTCAACAGGTCGTCTCTTCAAAAAATTCGTGGAAGCGCAAGAGGACGTTAGAAGACTGCTTCGCTGACCTCGCACCCTCGAAACCTTCTCAACCACCGATTGGAAAAGTGTTACAGTCTACAACTTTGGTCAAGGACGGCGAACCGCGTAAAATCAACCATACCTATGAGAGATACAGTTATCAAGATCCAGACTTTTCCGACATTAGCATACTCAACTGCAATGAAGGCGAAACCCGCGGATGCTTGGAAGACAGCAACGATCCGGGCAAAAATAACTACGGATCAGAAGTCGCAGCAATTTCAGAAAATCCTAGAACTTATGGATCACGCAAGAGAAGAAATCTCCAAATCGGAAGCGACAGAATCGGATTAACGGGAAAAATTTATGATATTATTAAAACCATTGCTGTTTGTTCATTACAAGACAAGCAGATTTCAAAATGTCTAGATGAATGGCCGAGCTGTTTAAGTAAGTATGTATAGATACTTTTTATTGTTAGAAGTGATGAATAAAAATAATTTTTTTGCATGAACCTTTTCGGCAGAGGTGGGTATTTGAAACGGCATTCATAACGTTTGCGTAACCTCGATGAAGTACGCCAAATATTACCCAACAAAAATCGTCATCAGAGCATTGTGCACGAACAATAATAGGAATTGCAAAAAGTCTAAGATTATTATTAATCTGTTGCATGACACGACGGCGTACACTGTTGAAGTGTACAGCAGAAGTTTGAAGATGTGCCATCCCTATACAATGGCGGGGTACTCAACTGGTGTAGGGAGGCATTACCTAAAACAACAATTGACAAATACAAAACCGTCTTTGCTCAAAAAAAAATTTTTCGAAGCAATGCTGCGATTTCTGCAATGGGTAATGCGCAAGGTGTCAAATCAGACGTCGCCTTCCGCACAATTAAATATGACGGCGACCGAAATAATGATTAGATATGAGCAAAATTTCACTACCTGTGAAATATCACCAGTGAATGAAATTTCACGTTCACTGATACGTTAAGAAGTCCAAGGCAAACCGTGAACTTGGCTGCTACTTCGAGACTGCGCAGAGCGAAACCCTTAGCCGTGAAATGTAGTAGCAACGAATATACAACGCTTATAGAACGATATTTCCCATGTAACGATTTGGTCCAAGCTTCAGGGGTGCAGGGGGAACTATTTTCGTTCTGTCTTTGTCTAATTTAGACGGTTGCGCATGGCTTTTCGATCGTTTGGGCGTCACTTACTGTTTTGGACATCGGCAGTGATGCCAAGTCGAATCAAAACAAAATCAGAGATTGTATTTAGGAATGTAACCAGTGGCGTAGCTACCTAGGGGCTAGGCGGGGCAGTGCCCCGGGGCCCTCCAGCTCAGGGGGCCCTCGAATCCTTACCAGAAATCTCGATCGAACTGAACTTTTGGAAATTTGTCCCAATTTCAAAATAAATATGACAGGTTGCCACCCCACTTTAATCATGGCAACTCAGTTGAGAGGAAAGCAAATGTTATGTCTAGGCAATTCCCCTAAATGTTCTCTGTAGGTTGGCAGTCTTGTCAATTTGACGAATAGTGGTACGTGCGTTTTATTATTCATCGATGTGCTTTTTATTGTGAATTCGAGTTAAGATTTCTTTTCCGAGAGTGGTCAAAAAATTAATGCTGTATCAGGAGTAAGTAAGCGAATGTCAATAAACTTCTTTCCATTCTGCTTGATTCATCTCGCACACCATGGGCGCGGATTCGCGTCTTCATGAAAGTTGATTTCAAATTCTTCCCATATCGCGGAGTTTATAATAACAGTTTGATTTATTACTCTTGTGTTTATTAAAGTATGAATATCATCAGGGCGGCTTTGGTTTCTACTTTGAGTCAATCGGTACCGTTCTGTTAGATATCGAATTACGATATTTTCGAATAGGCGTATAATGTCTATTTTAGTCCGAAACCTACGCGTGATTGAAAATTTGAGTGCTACGCCAGGGACGCGAATTCGCGTCGCGGTGTGTTGTATGTGTAATAACGTCAGGCGTGCGACGAACGACGATGTACGTTCAAAACGAATGGCAGTGAACGTGTCACGTCGTCAGTAAACAGTGAGTACCTACCTACTCGAGCACAATCTAATATTGTATTGTTTAAATAAATTAGAGAACTAAAATTATGGATAAAAAGAAGAAACTCAGTGGTGCATTTAAACGCAAACAACGCCAAGAACGAGAAGATAGTAAACAAAAATTGCCCAAAATTGACAAGTTTTTAGTCAGCCTTCTGCAAGTAGATCTGGCCTAAATATTTCTATTGATAGTGACTCAAATAATGTGGTAACTGCAGTGTTGGTTGAGAACCTACTGAAGAAGATTCGACAATTATTGCAGTTGGAGATACTTCCGCTGCCGATCATGTGAACGTGGATGATGTTTGCATGAAACACATCAGAACGGAGGGTTTGGAGAAACAACAGACCTCTACATTTCTCGAAAATGTCTACGACAAATCTTCTTATGACTTGGGAAACTTCACCAACAAAATATTAAGTGATAACGAAAAACGTCAAATTCTTTATATGGGGTCTTTACAGCCGTCAGGACCTTTTCCAACAGACATCAACCAGAAAAATAGATGTTTTTCAAAATCGTACTACGTTTCGTGTTCTAAATATGGGCCAGTTAATCGTTTTTGGTTGTGTTACTCTAAAATACTAGACGCTGCCTATTGTCAACCCTGCTGGTTATTTGCTTCACAAAGGAATAATGTTTGGTGTACGGGAATACGAGATTGGAAGCATTTATCAGAAAGAATCAAACAACACAGTTGTTCGAGTGGCCATTCGGAAGCATGTGCTGTGTATGAATTTTGGAAAAAAAACAATACTAATACTATCGACAAGGAACTTGAAAATGAAATTCGCAAAGGAGCATCGTTTTGGAAAATGGTTCTTCAAAGGTTATTCGATATCATACTTACCCTAGCAAAAGTTCTTTGGCTTTGAGAGGACATCAAGAAGACTTAAGTCAGGAAGGATACCACGGAAATTTTCTCTCTTTTGTTGAGCTTGTCGCCCGATATGATCACATTTTGCGGCAAGTTTTGGATATGCCCCAAGGTAATAATAATTCTTTTTGAGTTTTTTTATCATTTTATTTTGTTTATAATTATTAACTGTTTAATACCAGGACTTTTTTGAAATTTTGTTTTTTCATGTTTTCAGGATCTACAAGATATCTGAGTGCAACAATTCAAAATGAAATGATTGAGAGTTTGGGGACCAAACACGAAACCCATCTACTAGAACAAATTAGAGCGTCACCGTTTTTTGCCATCATAATGGATACAACACAGGACATATCGAAAATAAATCAGCTAAGCATTGTTGTGAGGTATGCAGTAATAACCAGATCGGAAAATGGACAGCCAATTGATATAGAAGTAAAAGAAGTGTTTCTAGGCTTTTATGCAGCCATCAAAAATGGCGCAGTAGATTTAGTCAATCAAGTGACAACAGTATTTATCGACAAAAATATTGATTTAAAAAAATGTGTGGGGCAAGGCTATGATGGAGCCAATGTGATGAGTGGTGTGTATAATGGTGTACAAAAACATATTAAGGATATACAGCCTAACGCAGAGTACGTACATTGTGCCACTCATAATTTAAGTTTGGTGATAAATGATGCTGTTAGTAGTTGTGTGGATATACAGATTTTTTTCGCAACGTTGCAAGATATGTATAACTTTTTCGGAAACAGCATCAAACGTTGGGATCTACTGTCAAAATTCACTGGCGAATCGGACACCACTCTAAAAAACTAAATCCGACTAGATGGTCCAGTAGGGTTCATACAATATCTGCAATAAAACTTCGTTATTTTGATATTGTCAAAGCATTATCAGGAATAGTTCTAAAGAGTTCTAATAAGGATGAGCGTAGTGAAGCAGAGAGTATTAAAACAAAAATGCTAAATTTCGAGTTCGTGTTGCTTTGCGAATTCATGCACAGTGTATTGACCGACATCAATTATGCATCCAAAACTTTACAAAAATGCGACATCAATTTGGGCGAGGCGAGTAAAGTTTTAGCAGAGACCAAAGCAAAGTTGGAAATTTATAGAAATGATTTCGAATTATTCAAGTGCAAAGCCAGTGAAACTGCAAGAAAATATGGAATTAATACCCATTTTCAAGAAAAAGGCAAAGAAAAGTTAAAAATATTTTGATGAATTAGCGGCTGATCACCGATTTCCAAACCGAGAAACAATATTTAAAATTGAGATTTTCAATAATGTACTAGACACAATAATATCTCAATTAGATACACGTTTTATTGGTATGAGTGCAGCCTGTCATATATTCGATTTTCTAACACCAACATTTTTATTACATGTTGATGAAGCAACTTTATTACAAAAGTGTGACGAATTCCAAAGAAAATATTCAGATATAATAGGCCTAGTTTTTCACTTCAATTTATTAATATTTTCCACCTAGTTTTACCTCAACTAACCCAAGCATGGACTGTTCACCAATTATGTAAGGAAATATTGAGCAAATATGGAGTGCTAGAATGCGACCTAACGGAAGTATTTACAGCAATGTTATTATTCTTTACAATTCCTGTTACTTCTGCAGCAGCTGAAAGGTCATTCAGTAAATTAAAAATAATAAAAATTATTTGAGAAATAATATGGGCCATACTCGACTCCGACATTTATCGCTAATTGCAATTGAGAACAAAACCGCATCAAGACTGGATTTAAACGAAGTCATTGATACTTTTGCGAAAACTTAAGCTAGGAAAAAATTGTAAATATAATTGTTATTTAGTCAGTTGGTATGCACGACCTTTATATAATAAACCTTTGAATCTTCTCTATTTCGTTTTATTAGCCAAACCTCCATCAGGTATCAATTGTAATTTATGTCGTTACTGTTTAATATTTTTATTACCTATCCTGCAGTGCACAAAAAAGTGTTTAAGTAGCTTAGCATTTTTAAAGTATTTGTATATTTCATATTTTTATTTGATAAAACCTAATCAGTTTACATAGCAGTGGGGCCCCATTTTTCAATTTGCCCCAGGGCCCTTGGTTACCTAGCTACGCCACTGAGTGTAAACAAAACCATTTCTTTGTTTCAATTTTTGTTTTAAGTTATGATCCATATTTTGAATCTGTGGGGTGAATAGAAACATATTATTTTGCTGTTTCTATTCACCCCACAAATCTTGAAGTTTTTATTTTGTGTTTATTTTCCAATGTCACAGCTGAAAGACAATTAAATATATAATATACAAGCAATAGTTATCCAATTGAGGAATATTAGCTGGCACAAGCTATAATGTGACCGTTTTCTTTCAGCATGCCAAGGAGTTACAAACGATTAAAACCGATGCCATTGAGCTATTGATATCAAATCCAGTTTCAGAATCGAGTCAGGTTTCTTCGAATGATATGAGCGATACAAGTGATGATGAAAGTTCACAGGACAGCGATTAATTAGAAGAAATGTTTGAATTCTGTCAATTAGAAATAAAAGAACTCTTGGAATATATTGTAAATTTTCGGAATCGGAGACCTCGAAAACACCCGAATAAAGACATTCACTCGAGCTAAATGCGTTTTTGAAGACGTTTCCCGCCATATTGGGTTTCTACTTCTCAACTTTGAATTCTCTATCAGCGGCTCCGACAATACCCGAGTACGGACTTGAATGCATTTTCAAGAAATTTCCCGCCATATTGGGTCCGCCATTTTGTTTCTCTATGTTTTGTCTTCGAAATCGTAATCGGCGACCCCAAAAACCCCCGAGGATACAATTTCATCCAAATTGTATACGATTTTGACTTTGGCCGGTTTTTTGGTATTTCAGACCACTGTGCGCCGGTAAGAAAACATCTAACGCGATCGTACCGCATGTTAAACGAGTTTTGCGATAATGTAGCGTCGGCGCGACAAGAGTGTGTGAAAAAAACTTACCTTTGTTCGTTGGTGTGGTGCATTCAACTTGCTGGAATTCGAATTTCGCAATACCATTTCACTTATCAATGTGCCTTTACCAGATCGAAGGAACATGTAGAATTAACGCGATCGGTACCAAGTGGCGACGTAGCTCGAAATTCTTCAACGTCCCAACACTTCAACCACTGTATTAGAACTACCACGATCCACGACTACGAGGTACTCCGCGTACTGGGTATCGGCACAAGCGACTGTTGGTGGGGCGCACCGCGACGGTGGGATACAGACAACCTCATTGGAGCAATCTACCATCCCACCAAGGATCGTGTCGGTAATTCAACACGGAAATTAAGCAAATATCTTCGTCCCAAAAGGCGACGGAACGGAGTGCGAACAGAAGTGAAAACACCAACATTATTAATTTGAGTGTTTTTCTATTCATTATAAGCTCTAGATAAATTAATTACCAGGAGATTTTGATTAAAATTTTAATTTAATGGAAAATTCTACGCGACAGAAAACCTTGAAGTGTTTTTAGAAGTTTTTTTATGCTGTCGATTATTGCACTTTTTGGCGACTTCCATAATTAATGAACTGCGAAAAATTAAAAATCTAAGGAGCACATATCGAAAAGAACTGAAAAAAGTGCGGTGCTTCTATAGAAGCACCGCACTTTTCTGTATACATCTGTATACAGATGAGGTGTATTCTCCGAAACTGTGGTATTTTAATCTGCTTCATTTTTTGAACGATCAAGACGAGCCTCTAAAAATCGGAATCAAACCTGGACAATGAAAATAGTGAAAATGACGAGTTAAGTGATAAAGCTGTATTAAAAATATGAAAAATATATTTTTTGATGAAATGCAGAAGAAAATGCTGTGCTTCATGAAATGCGAACACCGGCATCTTTTCGAACTTTAATCATGGTGAAAGAACGATCTTTTAAATAGTCAGCAAAGTTTCATGACAATAGATCTCTTTCAATCAAACATAATTTTTGTTACACATCTATAACATAAAAATAAATACTACCTTTTCGGTTGGTCAATAGAATCGACCACAATTATTGAGCCCAATTAAATTTTAAAAAACCAAAAATATGTTGGAGTGAACTACAAAAATGGATTTTTAATTATTTTTTCAATATGAAATTTTAACTTAACTTAATAACGCTGAAAGTTATTGAACCTTTATCGTAAGGTACCTATTAATCAAAACTAATGAAAAACGGAACGCCATTTATTCATATAAATCGTTTTTTAAAATGACTTGATGAACGCAGAATCTAAGGAGCACATATCGGAAAGAAAAAGTGCGGGATTCTTCAAAGTCCGGAGCTTCTACAGATGAGGTGTATTCGTCGAAACTATGGTATTTCAATTTGCTAAATTTCCTAAACAATCAAGACGAGACTCGAAAATCGGGATCCAACCTGGATACCGACAATGAAAGCAAGGAAAATGACGAGATAAGTGATGAAGCTGTATTAAATTCATAAAAAATATATTCTTCGATGAAATAGCATAGATACGTGTCTACACCAGAAAATGCTGTGCTTCATTAAAACTTATCACTTTGTGCAAACCGAAATCGTTTTGAACTGATTTGAATCATAAAGGAAGAACGATCTTAATATTTTAAATACATAGTGAACAAAATTTCATGACAATAGATTATTTTTCTTCAATCAAACGTAACTGACTTCAAAATTTTTGTTACACATCTATAAAATAATATAAAGGCAGAGCTTTTCGGTAGTAATAATTCGCTATCGGTATAGTTATAGATCAATAGAATAGACCACAAAGCTCAATTCAATTAAAAAAAAATTTATTGGAATCAACCACAAAAACGGATTTTTCATCATTTTTTAAATATGAAATATTTATTAACTTAACTAGTACTGGTTACACTGTTCATATTTGAAAAAAATATTGTTCGCAATGTCATTCTCAAAGAGAATTTTTTTATTGAAATATAACTCTGAAAGTTATTAAAGGAATCTATACCTTACCCTTTATCGTAAGGTTAATATTAATCAGAGTGCGAGATTGGAATATTTGAAATTCATAAGGGATAAAGGAAGCAATTAAAAAGAAATGCTGACTTTGTTTGAGTATTTTTTTTTTTAAGAAACATTTTGTAAATTTTGTGTAATTTTTTTTGTTTTGTTTAAATAATTGTTGTTTGGAATACTTCTGAAAAGGTTAGTTATTTAGTCAACTTATGTTTCTGGCTTTAGTGCAACAGGAGTATATCGTTTTAATCCAGTCTCAGTACCCAACTACGCGTTTAAGGAAGAATCAGCAGGTACTTCAGATATATCTATTGCACGTTCATCTAGTGAGTTAAGAATAGATGCAAGTAATAAAAGTTACTTCATTTGTTCCTATGGTATATTTTACATCCAAATACGTATACATGTTAGTTACAAAAGCCAAAGAACGAAACTAGATAGAAAATTTTGCTCCAGCAGCAGCACGCAGGGTCTTATCTTCGTTAGAACAAACGTTTGTATATTTGTGAACAGCGTAAAAGCTAAGATTGTCATAAATAACACTGGTGAGAAAGTTGTTGATTGCAAGCAACTCATTTGTGATTGTGACTGCATATACACTGAGCCTTTATTCATAGGTGCTGATTTAGAGAATTTTGTGTTATATGTTTAGTCTCACTGTTCATAATATTCCCTTAGAAAGCTCTGAATTTTCTTTGGCAGTTGACTGCATTTCAAGTTTCTACTGTGTTTCTTTAGACTATATCTGAAGGTATATTTACCTGCTGTCAGAAACAATACTTAAAGACACTGTTGAGGAGGCAATTAGTGTGACTGGTGTGCCCCCAAATTTCATTCTTAGGCATACAACTCAAAAAAATTATTATGATTATGGTTATTCTGAAAGGAAACTAATACATAAGTTCTCTAGGCCTGCATTTGATATAGATGAAATTATTGATAACTTTAGATTGATATGTCTAGACTATGAGGACCTCATTGACTTAGAATCTAAATTCAAGTCTGTCGAGTTTTGTGCGAATGTGCTATATGAAATAGGTCCTAACAGCCGTGCTGTAAAGAAGGTAATGAAGACAAGTATGGAAGATACATTTTGTTTACCAAAATAATGGCAAGTTTTACACCAAAACCTGCATAATTGCCACTTTCAAAGAAAATTCTAGTGAGTATCGAGAGTTCTTTGATAGTAACACAATAGTGCTGACAATTAAACAAGCTTGTTTATTGACACTATTGGTGCTAGAGAAAGTCAACAAAGTGGCTTCGAACATAGAGACACCCACATTGCTATTGGCTCTATTATCTGGTGCTATTTATACAAAAGATGAGGCCTCAAAAATAGGATCAGAATTAAAGTGGACTATTGGTAGAACTGTCAATGTCATCAATGCCAGTTGTCAAGCGGGGGTTCAGCACCTTCGCAATGGGGATGCCTCATGTTCAGTAATTGCAGCATTGGTTGCAACTAGTGTAATCAAGGATCAGAAGATTACAAACTCAATAGTTTCTGAAACAATAAAGCAGTACCTGAACAGAAAGAAAGAGGGATAACAGATTTGATGCTTTCGGGAAGCATGTTCATGGAGGGATACAAGCTGATTTGACACCGTTTTTATTGAGAGAGACTTGAGGCTCTTCAGAAGATATCTGCATCTCAGAATAGGAAGATCTTCCTATTGCACTCGAGTGCAGCAAATTAAGCCCAAGAAAATGCCTCGTGCTTCTATGACAGTCACTTCTGACCCATCAACATCAAGATCAGCTGCAAGAAGAACAAGGAGAGCTCAGGATTCAGAATCACCTGCTAGGTCTGATTCAGACAAGTCAGGGGAGGAGGAAAATGTAGCCTCAAACTGACAATGACATAGAGGCGGGAAAACCTCGAAAAAAAACCACCACCCCTTATTTTTTTACCTCTCCCCAATGAGTGATGAGTTCGAAATAACACAAAGACTGTGATTATTTTTATCTTTCTTATTTTTTGTCTGATTTTATAATTTTTGACTCATTATCTTACAATCATGAGTTGTAGTGACTTGTCTGAATTGTACCAATGGATTGAAACTAATATTGAGTATTCTGAAATTGACGATGGGTTTGTAAAAGATGTTGTGACAGCTTATACATATTTGTTTTGGGATAGAAATATCAGTTCCAGTGTCTCACGTTTCATATCCGGTGACTCTCCACCAAGCGGGTGGTTGACGATGACCATTATCTAATTCTTAACATTTTACGCACACAAAAGTAACCCCGAAATAATATGGAAACTGTATGCCACTTTCAACTAAAACAAAGTTTGGAACTAGAGAAATACAAGGGTGTATCTTTTCTAACGACTGATTATCTGAAAAGTGAGTGAAAATTATGAATACCGAATATTTGATTAGTGCAATTCATGATGGATGAGTTCAAATCTGCAACATAAATTTAAAGAGGGAAGAAAAGAGTGAATCAGGACTCAGCGACCATGGCTCTGAAACTTCCGACCACATCATTGCAGAGGAATCTCGGTCTGCTGAGGAATCAAACTCCTCGGACTCGGAGGATGATTTGCCTCTTTCAGAAATAAATAGCTATTTTACAGGGCACGATAAAATACTCTGTTTTGTTGTCGGATATTGCAAAAGTATACGATCCATTAGGGCTCCTTAGTCCCTGCGTAATTGTAGCTAAAATATTAATTCAAAATTTGTGGAATGGTCGAAATTCCGAAAAACGTTACATTTGTTGAACAATTTAAAAATTCTAAGACACGCATTACACCACTCATAGTAGAACTAGGTACATGGTTTTGGTGATGCCTTTAAGGATGCATATTTGGTCTGTATCTACATAAGAAGCGTTGGCTCAACCCCCAACATTCAAGTTTCATTGTTGTGTTCCAAAACAAAGGTTTGCCCATTAAAACCCCAATCAACTCAGATTGGAATTGTGTGCTGCGGTTATTTTATCAAGAATGTCCGTATTGTTTTTATCACTTTCGTTTAAGGAAACGAGCAATCAAATGTGTCCAACCATGCAAATGGGAACAGACCAAGAGTTCGAAAAACTACTGAATTTGTCCCAACAACAAGCGGCGTTCAAACCAAATTTATTACTCGTCGTAATAAATCATAATATATATAATATTTATAATACGATCTCTAATATTGAAGGATGTAAGATATTCTATATCCTATTTAGTTAACGTTATGATATTTAAAAAACTGTTCATTTGTTGACAATGAGGTCCGGTTTAATACCCAACACTATTTTACAATAAAAAGACTGTGGATGCTGTGACCTTAACTCCTACAGGAAAAGACGGAAGACAATTGATGACCGATACATCAACTTTTAAAGCACTACTTCTGAAAATTTTTTTGTGCAAGAAGAAAATGTTAACTTGCAAAAAAATTGGAAAATATGTCTCAAATATTTAGTTTCGATCATATAAAAAACAATAATCATTTAATCGATACGGACACAGGTATACCAACGAAAGGAGTGGTTTTACAATAGTTTTCAATGTTTGAAAATATTATATAATATTTTAATATGTAAGGAAACATATGGGTGTCAAAAAAATTAAAAGGATAATTTCATATATGGAATTACCTACATTTTACATCAGAAGAAAAAAAATTAAACTGTAATACATTTTTAATGAATGTATTAAAATTTCAGTTAAAAAATTGGACATTGAAATGGAAAAATCTCCGAGATAACTACCCAAGAAGTGTACAGAAAAGGACGAAGTCAGGACAACCAGTGACCGGAAAAAGGAAATATTTGTATGCTGCACAAATGTCGTTCCTGGATAGTTCGACCTCTTTAGCCGCAACACATACTTCAATTATTGAAGAAGCTAATATGGACCAAGTTGGTATGGATGTCGAAGAAGGGATCGATATAGAAACAGAGATCTCTTCCCCCGTTTGGACCTCATCAACGAATCCTACCAGGGGCAGTGCAGCACAAAGACGAAGGGAAAACCAATTGGCGTTAATGGGATATATGAAGAAGACGCAAGAGCCTAAACTACACAGTAATAGATATGTCAACTGTTGAAAAATGTTCTGAGCCCCAACCCACATTATTGGCTACATCTAAGATGATGCAACTAGTTCAAATCTCAGACACAGTGGAGATAAAGTTCATTCATTGCTCAGTCATTGTCACACGGCAGATCTTCTATTGTGGCATGCACTTACATATATCACTGACCACAGGGAGCATGCTAGAGTACCCACTGACAATTGGGCGTGATGCGTGTCATCGTGCCATTACTGACGGCACATCATGTCTATTTTGTATCGGTGCACTGCGATTCATCCATAGGCCAAAAATTGCAAAATTTCACTACAGTATTCCTGTTAGAACAAGTTGCGACAGGATTAGCAAATGAACAAGAAATTGTCATTCTCGTTTGCGCATTGGAACTCGATGCATCTAGAGTCTTATTATCGCGACGTGTGAATAACCGATATTCTATCACTTTGTTTTTGAGTTTCACTATTCTAAATCAAGTATTCACGTGTAGTGATATTATGGAGGTCCAAGAACAAGGTATGTATTTATCTACTTTTATTTACCTTTTTCAAAAAACATATAAACTTATTTGACTGTTTTACTAATGGAACTTTTTTAGTACAATTTTTTGGTTTACTTCTAATTCATTTTGAGCTACAACTTTTTGCCGACCTATGCGGCACTTGAGTCATAAGTTTTTTAAATGCGTAGAACTTCCTCATTGAGGATTAAAAGTTTCATCTGCTTCTATCTGCTTCTTCTCAATTGAACGTGCTGTCGAATTATGCATGTCCACAGTACAGAAACAAAGTTATTTCTTATGTATTTTTTCTCGTTCTGTTTTAGGTACTTTCTTGAAATGTTCTGTTTCGAGGATGACCATATTTGACATCTGGTGCTCCAAAGAGGGCAGTGTAACCGAAAAAATGAACGATATCGTGAAGACTTTGATCGAAACATCGTGCTTTTTGGATGAGATCGAAAATATCGATTTAGAGACTGTAAGTGATAAAATTAAGAATATATGCAAACGAATTTGCCATTATTGGGCGAAAACAAGTCGTTCTCGGTCTAGAGTCATAGAAAATTATTCAGATTGACTGCATGTGGTTGAAATAATCGATGTAAAGCGAACAGATCTATTTGTATCTCATCCTCTCTACAAAGTTGAACCGTTCACTTCCTCATCTCGAGGCCGCCCAAGAAAAGATTTTGACGAGAGCAGTAAACGTACACAAAGAAGATTAGCTCAATTGTCCAATCAAGATGCCCCAAAATGGGATCCAATGACCACATGGCGGAGGACATGTACCGACGGGCTAGGAGGGGAAATGCTGACTCAAGATTCATGCAACAGTAACAACAGGGTGACGTTGTATACTTGAGTAAATGTCAACCCGTCATTGTGAAAGTAAGAGTAACTGACAGATGTTATAATGAGCTGCCAGTCTGGTACCGAAATCGGCAGGGTTTCTGTTTAGGGAAAGTGCATGAATCTTAAAAAAAATTATTGTATTAATAATCGAAAAAAAGGCTCCCCTTCCGTCCCGTGTACCTGCGGCGCATCTGATTTCGGAGCTGAGGAATTACACGATGCGGCACCGCGTTTATTAGATGGAAAGAGACCGCCTGCACATCTGTACTCAGTATATTGCTTTTTACTCATAGCAACAGTGACCACGTTGCGCTTTAAACGTTGTGCTTCGTTACACCGCTCGTTCGTTCGTTTTTTGTATTTTTTTCCTTGAAAATCACAAATTCAGAACTGCAAGTAAGTTTATTATCTCATTCATATTATTGCATTGATATATTGAATACTATTTTCTGAGATTAATTTGGGACAAACGAATTTTTCTTTGATTTACCGCCAAATTTGAAACAATACATCTATAAAAAGAAGTTGATTTAATTTGCTCATTTATTTTAATATTCTGTGATAAAATATTGCTGTTTAATATCAAACATGATATTTCAATATTCAAGCTTAGAACGGTCACGATTTATTTGTAAAAAGGCCCACTACATGTATAACCATGTAAAAAACCATAATGACAAATTAGTTGTTCAAAAACTATACATACAATATATTTCAAATGTAGCACAGAACGTTTATGTAATATGGAAAACCAAACACCAAAGTATAAAATATTTGCATTCATTGGTAGTATATTTTACGACTTTTAAAAAAATTTTAAATTATTCATTTTCTACGCAATTATCTTTTAGTTTTTAATGCTTTTAAGGTGTTGAATCAAGATCATGGTTTTTCTGATCAGTTACTTTATTTCAAAATTATTCCTATAAAAAGCAAGGAATACGAGGATTTTTTGGAAAAAAGTTCTATTTCTTTATAACTGAAAAATCTTTCCATTATTTAACGTACGAATCTCACAAATATTTTAATGAGAAAATTTTCCCCAACTTTTAACTCTTCTCAGTTATTGTAAATTGTTTAATCATGAATTCGTTTCCACTTTATAGGATGCAACGTGCATGGGGACCGGACAATCCGCCCAACCGCGAGAACGATCGCGATTGGTGCGTCGAACAAGGTTTGCTACCATCGCAGCCACCAAACTGTCCGACGCACCATCAACCAATGAGATTTTATCTCAATGGGCAAAGGGGGATTGGTCGGTACCGGTGCACGAAAAATCTGTGCACAAAGCATCGCGCCCTCACAAAAGATACCTGGCTGGAACATACCCACCTGAAGCTCGTCCAAATTATCCGTCTGATGTGCTGCTTCGCACATCAGCTGCCAAACACCTTCCTTCACGTTTGGTGCGAGGATCAAGAGACGAGCACTAGGCTCTGAGATGATCGTCGCTTGGTAAGACATACCTTATCGTTATTCAACATATTTTAAAATATCTGTTACAGGTATCGTTACTGCCGGGAAATGGTTATTGACTATTATCTATCTGTACAATCTCCTACCTCCCTCGGAGGTCCAGGCAGGATTGGGCAGATAGATGAAGCCAAGTTTGGTAAGCGGAAATACAATCGTGGACGGATTGTGGAAGGACATTGGGTGTTGGGAATGAACGAAGATGGGCGCGATGACGTGATGCGTGTCGTTCCAACAAGAGATGTACCGATATTACTTGCAGCCATCCAGAAAAATGTCGTCCCAGGTAAAATGAAACATATTTAACTCTGCTTTGAAACCAGTGCATTCAATATTGTATTAACGATAATAAAAATATGTAAATGATATAGATAATGAAGTATGTATGCGGTTTTAGGAACGGAGATTCAAACGGACGCTTGGGCGGGGTACAGGATACTTTGCGAACATGGGTATACCCATAAAGTGGTGAACCACAGCGACCTGGAACATCGGTTTGTCGGTAAGTTTGGAAACATTGATTTAAAAGATTTGTTTTTTGAAACTTTTCCTTAAGGCAGCTGAGGACGGTACCCACACTCAAAGGATTGAGGCAACCTGGCGTCCGGCGAAGGATTACTTCCGGCAAAGAAAGGTGCGAAGTGATCAGTTTGTATTACAATAATTTTTTTTAGATTCATGCACTTTCCCTAAACCGAAACCCTGCCAACGAACAAACATTAGAAAGAGTGTTTCAATGATTTATTCGTTCTTCTCTTACATATGTTTCGGTACAATCGCACCTTTTTCAAAGAGACTGCATCCTACAAAATAAGAAAATGATTCAGAATCATGCTTAGATAACAATAAGGCAAGTATCCTCCGATGACTTACATGAAAGTAGATGACACAAATCACAACTGAAGAGCTCATATATAGATGTTATACAATATTTAAATTCAAGACTTTCGCTTCCGATTTGTTTTCAAAAATGGATCGTTAAAATTAATCGAGGTATGATAACGTCTATAAAAACACAAAAAATGTTCGATATCAAACAACTGCATACAATATCATTCTTCGAATTATTGAAATACCTAATGACATCTATTAACTGGTCAGATATTATAATTTAGATATTACAGTTAATTGGTTTTAAGGTTCCCTATGTTATTTCTTTTTCTACGAGGTGACGAAACTAACTTATCTGTTTATTGCTCTATCAAATCAAAATAAATCTGCGCTAAACCCCCTGTATCTGACCTATCGTTACATGAGTTCTTTTCTTTTCTAATGTGGATCATCTCAAGCAAAGTTCTTGTTTTTAAGTTTTTTTCTTTACTCAAAATTTCGAAATTTTCAGAGTCAAAAGTATGTCCCTCTGTTTCATGTTTTTTTAAAGCCGTAGTATTTTTTGCAAACTTATGGCCATTTATTCGATCGCGAATATATTGGGTAGTTTGGCCTATGTAGCATTTTTGACAATTATTACAATTTAGTTTGTACACACAATTAGATATTTTTTCTTTAGGAATGTTTGATTTCAATTTTGTGGATAATTGACTCAGATTATTTATAGTTTTATGGGCTATCATCATATTATACGGTTTACATATACGATTTATCTTTTCAGAGAGGCCTTTAACGTATGGAATGCTTATATATTTAGTAAGAGTAGTTGCTGGATTTTCATTTTCGTTTACAACCTGTTTGTTATTATATAAAGCGTGGATCTTTTTATTAAAAATTTTATTAATTAATTCGATTGGGTAGTTATTTTCCTGTAACACCTTTCTTGCTTTTTTTTGTTGTATCAGGTCGGTATTTAGGATCTGTTAATTTCAACGCACGATCGGCTATTGCTGATACAAAATTTTTTTATGTTGGATGGGTGCTATGGAGTTATAATTCATATACCGACCCGACCATGTTGGTTTCGTGTACCAAATGGTTTTTATTCCTCGGTCTTCACGTAATGGTTCCAAACCATTTTTTTGAATATAAAACTTATCCTCAAATTGAAAATATCTGCAACAATGGCGCAATTAACAATGGAATGCTTGGAAGAAGCTGTTATGGAAAAATCAAGGTATAAACCGACATTTTCCAAACGATACATAGATGACTGCATACTTGCAATTCCAGCAGAATACGTCAAGACGACTGTAGATACTTTTAATTCTTACCACCCCAAATTACAGTTCACTGTTGAGATAGAGCAAAATAACAAAATTAACTTTCTTGACTTAACTCTTATACGTGAAGACCGAGGCATAAAAACCATTTGGTACACGAAACCAACATGGTCGGGTCGGTATATGAATTATAACTCCATAGCACCCATCCAACATAAAAAAAATGTTGTATCAGCAATAGCCGATCGTGCGTTGAAATTAACAGATCCTAAATACCGACCTGATACAATAAAAAAAGCAAGAAAGGTGTTACAGGAAAATAACTACCCAATCGAATTAATTAATAAAATTTTTAATAAAAAGATCCACGCTTTATATAATAACAAACAGGTTGTAAACGAAAATGAAAATCCAGCAACTACTCTTACTACATAAATATATAAGCATTCCATATGTCAAAGGCCTCTCTGAAAAGATAAATCGTATATGTAAACCGTATAATATGATGATAGCCCATAAAACTAGAAATAATCTGAGTCAATTATCCACAAAATTGAAATCAAACATTCCTAAAGAAAAAATATCTAATTGTGTGTACAAACTAAATTGTAATAATTGTCAAAAATGCTACATAGGCCAAACTACCCAATATATTCGCGATCGAATAAGCGGCCATAAGTTTGCAAAAAATACTACGGCTTTAAAAAAACATGAAACAGAAGGACATACTTTTGACTTTGAAAATTTCGAAATTTTGAGTAAAGAAAAAAACTTAAAAACAAGAACTTTGCTTGAGATGATCCACATTAGAAAAGAAAAGAACTCATGTAACGATAGGTCAGATACAGGGGGTTTAGCGCAGATTTATTTTGATTTGATAGAGCAATAAACAGATAAGTTAGTTTCGTCACCTCGTAGAAAAAGAAATAACATAGGGAACCTTAAAACCAATTAACTGTAAAATCTAAATTATAATATCTGACCAGTTAATAGATGTCATTAGGTATTTCAATAATTCGAAGAATGATATTGTATGCAGTTGTTTGATATCGAACATTTTTTGTGTTTTTATAGACGTTTTCATACCTCGATTAATTTTAACGATCCATTTTTGAAAACAAATCGAAAGCGAAAGTCTTGAATTTAAATATTGTATAACATCTATATATGAGCTCTTCAGTTGTGATTTGTGTCATCTACTTTCATGTAAGTCATCGGAGGATACTTGCCTTATTGTTATCTAAGCATGATTCTGAATCATTTTCTTATTTTGTAGGATGCAGTCTCTTTGAAAAAGGTGCGATTGTACCGAAACATATGTAAGAGAAGAACGAATCAATCATTGGAACACTCTTTCTAATGTTTGTTCGTTATTAAATAGTTTCAATACAAGTGCTAATTTCTCAAGGAAATAATAACTTCAATTTTAATATCAATTATAATTATATATGTGAATTATTCTGTTACATAATATATTGTTATGTTAATAATATATTTTTATTTTCCCGTGTAAATGAATGCTGTAATATTAATCTGTCATTTTTTGTAATGATACATTTTTCATTATTCTAACAAATGTGTATTAATTATATTATTTTGAATACTTGAATAGTTTCTTCTTCACATATGTTCATGATTAAGATAAAAACTATCTGTTATTAAATCATTTTTCATATGACATTTCATAATATTCTGACCACTCTTATTACCTTTTTTTTTGAAATGACCCTTAATAATAAATAAATAAATCTTGTTCGTTATAGTACTGATTCAAAATTGAAAGAGCATTGACAAATTTAAATAGGTGAAGACCTTTTATGATTGGATTATTTGATTTAAACACCACCTCCATTTTGTCGAAATTTTCAGATTCCTCATAAATTCCCATTTAATTCTATGAACAAACTGAATATTTCATTCCTATAAGCGAAAATTCAAGTAAAAGTATTTGTTCAAATCTTTTCATCACAATAGCGTTATTCGTTTTAAGCTAACGCATTTTAAAATTCCCGCGCAAATTTGCTAAACGTGTGACGTAGACTGAGTGACATGTAAGACAAGGAGAAACAGAGAGATGAAGAAAAGCGCATGCACACACCTGGTTACTGCTTACTTCGCTATTTCTGCCTGATACCACTACACCTAGTAGATTCACCCCCTCTAGGCTTTGAGTAGGGAGGGAAATACATTTCTGTGGGGTGGAGACTTAACACAGGGCTTTTGTAGCAAATACAAATTGGCAAGGCGAGCTTATACGACGATGCCTAGAGAAAAATTGGTCGCATTTTGAACACTGTGTTGCTTGTTAAGTTTTAAATGCGTTATTAAAATTACATTGGTTTTGTTATACTATATTTGATTTTCATAGTAAACATTATTGGTACCAAATGAAATCATGTCAGTTTTGTTTGGCTTTAACAAAAATAAAATGAGTAAGAAATCGGTTTTTAATAATTTTTTAATCAGTTTTATTCACTCATAATGGTACTGTTATGAAAACCACTTCGGGTAGATAGAGTAACTTTGAAAACCCATATCTCCTAAACCATTGAGAATTGGGAATATGTGTACTGGAAAATTTTTGCTTATTTCAGCCTAAAGAACCCTTATATGAGTTCCTGGAAATTAATAAGCGGACACCCTGTATTTAGGAACAGGAACAGCATAAAAGTAACAATGTTAGATTTATCATATCGAACGCAACAAATAGGAGAAAAGAATAATCGGCAAATGAAAAATTGAGATAAAATAGCTGTTAATGATCAATGTGAATTCTCTAAATCTGGTCTAATTTTGATAACAAGAATAATTAAAGAAAAATTAACTAATACTTGCATTCTTTCGTTAGATTTTATTTATGCACATTGCAAAAAAATGTAATGTACATTTTTTATCATTTTCTATCGTCATAGGTACTCATTGATTTATTTTTTTTCAACATAAGGAATGCGCATACCATACACTGATTCATGCAGTATGTTTTGTTTTGTACTTGAATCTTTTTACTCAATACGCATAAAAGTACATTTACAACCTCGAAATTACTATTAGAATTAGTGATAAGACTTTGCTACATCGAAACTAGGGAAACCGTTCAGAATATCGAAATTAACGTTTCAATTACACTTACAATTAAAATTAGAATTAGTAGCTTGCAAAGTTCACGCTTCGAAGACTAATTGTAATTGAAAAGACGTCTGCGCAGAAGCCATAATTGACATTTCTTTCCGACCATAGAGATGAGGTATAGAGTGGAATGTAAACAAATTTATATGTCTGCATAACAGAAGATTAGTGCCTGCAGACGTAGTCACTTGTATTTGTTTTTCCTTAAATTTCACGACAATCTTGTTTACGTTGGGTTCCATAGAGCTCTAATATCTCAATACTTATTTTGGAAAACAGACAATTAGGCAACCACGTCGATGTTAAATGCTTCAAACTTGATCTCTGCACAGAAGCAGAGAAAACTTCTCGGTGGTGCTTAAAAGTTGATTCTATTATGTCTAAAAAAAATGTTATTATTTTAGCATACCTAGTATTAAAAACAATGTCTAATTTAGATAGGAAAATATTAGACTCTTTTGGGAATCATTGCTATGATTTTGAAAGAGAATTTGTCCATAGTATGTTGATAATAAAAAAAATATTGGAATTTTTTTAACGTTAGATTACATCACGAAATTAAAACAAAACAAAGTTTGAATTTAGATCTCAACAGAATAAGAAGTTGATTAACTAAAATAGTAACTTTTTCTAACCAATAAAACAAATATATTATCCTTTAATAAAAAATTTTGCAATATCTTCGTGCTTTATCAAAATATTTAGTTTTTAAAAAGTATCTAATATTTTTTGATAATTATTGTCACCAGACGAACACTACTAAACTAATTGTAATCAACCCCTTAATCAATAAAAAGTAATTTTATCCAAATTTAAAATATTTTATAATATAATTTTTATCTGAACAATAGACATAACATTCGTTTCATTTCATAAGTCTGACAATATTTCCTTACAATTCTCACAACTCTGCATTTTGACAAAGGTAAATCGACAGAGGGATTGAATAAGGAAGAATTTAAGAAGTGAAGATGTAAAACAAGTAGGTTTGATAAAACCATTACAGAAGGTTTGTACCCGTGGAATGGTTTCCATTTATGTTAGTAACAGTTTAATTATTTTTTCAATTGGATGATCTGTTGAGTAAGTTAATTTAATTTCTTTTGTTTCTAAATAAATATTGTTATTAAATATTTTTCTCATTAAATTTTGGTACTATGAATCAAAGCTTTTAATTTACTACAACTAACCCCCATAATAATAATAATAGTTTATTCATTTCAAAAATTATCACTTATAAATAAGAATAAAATGGAAATAAGTCAGCAAATATATATGTCATGGTGCTCCACATTATGGCCCACTATGCGGGTTCCTTCGTTTAAAATGTATTGAAAGTTTTGGAAAGCACTCGTACGCAATATATTACGGTGCGCAAGTACAAGGCCCGCGCGAGAGACGCTTTAAGTCAAGTGAGGTGAGTTACCGTTCATGGTCCTACGGTCCGAATGGTCGGGATAACAACGAGTGCGAAAGTGTCAAGAAAATAACGGATTTCAAGGCTATTTCGACTACAAGTTATTCCTTGAAACTCATTTCGGAATGTTGATTTCTACCAGAAACCTGTATTACCCTTCTTTGTTATCCACATCGGCAAATCTCTTTCAACAGAAAAATAGTCGTCGGTATTAATGCACAGTGGCAATAAACAATGAACTCCGAATGCCATCATTAGTTTGATGTAAAACATTCCATTTTTGAGAGCATCTTATATATTTTTAGGGCTGAATACTATGTATAAAAGTAAATGTAATTTTATTTTCATCTTATTTTCACTTTTTATCGTACTTTAGAAATTGACATTGAATCGACTTGGTAGGCAGAGATACATTGAGTTTTTGAGCATACAGGCCGCGGGTTCGAGACCCGCTTCGGGTTTGTACGTTTTTGTGTGAAATGATCGTAGATCAGAATACAAATCTAAAATATGAGAAAATGCACAGGCATTTAAAAATAACGAATATCGAATATTTTGAACGGAATTGAGAAGAGTAGAAGCGTTTCAGAGATGATGCAATTTTTTTCTAGAGAAAATTTTGCCACGCAGTTTTGAACGCTTATTTAGTGCCTGGCGAAATTATTTGAAACGAAAATATTCGCAAACGCTTGAATTTGGTTCCAGGGGTCTGAGAAATTCGTTTCTCTCCAAGTACCTGATAATGGTAAACGGAAGAGTGATCGACATGCACACAGGAACGTACTAGATGATTTTTTTAAATAATTGGTAATAATGTGAATCGAAATAAAATAATAGAAAAATTAATTTACAAATATTTAGTCATTTGAAACGCATGATGCATTCCTCAAAAAATCTAAAACAAGACGAAATAAACTTGGTTTTGTCTATCCATATGATCTTTCTCATGAAAGCAATGTTAATCCTTCTGTCGCCTCTCAATACTGAAAACGGATCTATTTGGTTTAACGTTTTAAAGCAGGCAAGGTATTTAGCTCCTGGTGACTCATAATTCTAAACTATTGTTAACGCCAGTAAGGAATACTTACCTGAAATTTCAAACAATTTCAAATAATTTGGCCAGCCGCCATAACAAATTTTGATCGAAACTTGTCGGAAGTTGAATTATCTAAAATACAACTTTAACTGGAACGTGTGTCTCAATGGTTGTGTAACGAACAACAGATTCTTATTCACTTGCTTTTGTCTATACGAATAATCTTTCTCATGAAAGCAATACTTGCTTCAATATTTATTTCTGAAAATGTATCTGTTTGGTTATACGTTTAAGGAAGTGGTATTTAGTTACTGAAACCTCAAGAATTCTTAACTATTGTTAACCGAAATTCGAAAAAATTTCAAATAATTTAGCCAGCCACACATCTTGATCGAAACTTGTCGAAAGTTAAGTCGCGGTATGCAACCTATATTACACCTTCAAGTGGGACTTGTGTCTCAATGGTTGCGTAACGAACCACAGATCTTTTCGATTTCGATTTTCTAAACTGAAAGAAAAGATTCAAATTTCAATCGGGAACGGAATTTTCACGACGTTATCAGTTTATTTAAAATAATGAAACGTTTGATACAAAACATTTTTCATTTTACGTACTAAATATTGACAGAAATCTTACACTAAATTACACCCGAGAGCAAATATCAAAAAATTTTTATATGAACAACAAATTAAGCTCAACACTCAGCCTTTGGACAGTCCTAAAATTTTTAGAAATCACTTGTCGTCATTGTATGTGCTGCAAAAATAAAATCAAATGAATATTAAAGAGGAAGTTTTGAAATTGTATTTTATTATTATTTTATACATGTTTTTAATTGTAAAATTAAAATGGTACTAAATAGCTTCAAATACATGAGAACTTTCGAGAAAACTCGAATGGAAGGCAACTCTAATCATACTGAAAATTTTCCCGTAATCTTTCCAAATTTTCCACGTGTGGTTGCTTATGAAGTTCTTCGATGATATTCACTATTATCATCATATTCTTGGCAGCATTCAAATATTTCATTTTCACAAAAAATTCGTTCACTTGTTTGAATGCCTCGGAGGTGTTTCAAAAGATACTTTGATTCGGTATTTGAATGTTAACAATTTTAGGAAGCGGAATTTTTTAATTTAAAAGTTTAAAAGGAGTATTAAGAGTTTCAATTAAATTTAAAATCGTTTTGAAAATTTTCAAAGTTGAATAAAATTTAAGAGAGTTTTGGAATAAATTAGAAGACTGATTAATTGAAAATGTGAAGTTAAGTACTTTATAATATTATTCAAAAACAAATTTACGCATGAGATACATGAGATGAAAGTTTTGAATCGCAGTTACAACTTTTCGAATTTTTCATATTTCAAAGAATTGATATATTTTGGGCCTATAACCTAACCATTAATGGCGCAATTTTGAAATATTTGCTATTAAATATCCCAAATTAAATTTGGAATTTGAAAAATTTATATTAAAATGTAACTCATATTAGTTTGCAGAACCGTTTGTCTACACAATTTTGTAATTGCTAAACTCCGTATAATAAAAAACACCAATTTTCTCTTTGAATTTGTAGTCACCTGATGAAATTTTTCTAGAAGCCATTAACACATTTTCAAATTTCTTTGACAAATTGAGAAATCAGAAGGCCAAAAACTTGCTCTAATCAGGAGTCGGACAAAAAATTGATCAGAAGCAAGGGTAATTTTAAACATTACCATTTTTCATCACTTTAATTCCATTTTTATTCAGTATTCAACATTCCACACGAACTTCGATCTCGAAAGAAAATTCAATGCACTGCTATCAATCGAAATACCCTGTTTTACTATTTTGGCTATTTAACTGGTAATGTGGATCTTAAAGTCTACGACGTTGTTGAAAAAGTAGCGCGTTTAAAATATGTTATACGGTTTCTAAGTGAGACGGGGATGGTGCTGAACCGTTTTCGAGCCCCTGCAGCCACTTGGAGGAGCATTCTTTTGAAAGAGTTGCGGCCGCTTCACATCTAGCAAACTTGTACACCTTCCACTCCTCCCGTGCTAAGTTGAAGTAATACTCTGCTTCCTTGGAATTGTAATCATACATTCGCGCGGATTTCATAAACTGATCCATCCTCTCAAAACAACGATCTGCTTTTTTTCTGTAAAATTCGTGTGAACTTGGTTCGTCGGTAATCGTACCCATCGGGTCGTCCATCATTTGTTCCATCTGATCGCAGATTTGTTGATAACCTTCTTCGAGCAAATCTTCATGAGATGAAGGGTTCCTGAATGTTAAAGTACCCCAGGTCAAGCATCTAACAGGATCGTGCGCCCTCCAGGCTGCGTTTTCTTGTTGTTGCTGATATGAAAAGTAATTTAATATTAGATAAATTATTGAATACAAATAATGAAGTTAAAACTTACCTCTTCATTCATCTTTTCCTCGGGTTCCTCGTCCCTGGCTTGTTCTTGGTTCATCATCGAATCATCATCTCAAATCCTCCATTGCCTGACGAAGCCTTCTGGAGCTTGTAGCACACGTGATAAATTATTTTCCTCTACCAAATACTTAATTGTAGATTTGCGCAGTCGTATCTTGAACCAGTTGTTGTACATCCTGCTCAAACTGGAAGGTTGTTCTTATTCATCAAGAATTTGACATAATACCGGAAGACATTTACAGTTGGACCTCAAATAACTTTCATAATCTCCTGATAACATTGCTGAATCTACGTAATAGTATTTTTATTTTATAACAATTTTTACTATTTTTTTATATTTTTGGTGTTTAACTGGTAATGTGGATCTTAAAGTCCTCGACGTTATTGCAAAACTAGCACTTTTACAATATGTTATATGATTTCAATGCTTAACGGAGATTATTGATTATAAACCCGTCGCATTCTTTTGAAAGAGCGTTGGTCGCCTGACGTCTGGCCCACTTGTACAACTTCCACTGCCCCAGTCCTGGGTTGGTGTTATACGTTCGCGCAATTCCCAAAAAGTGTTCCACCAATTCAAAAATAACGGTCTGATTCGTTTGTGTCAATTCTGTTCGAACGAGAGTCGTTGGTTGGCACGTCCATCGGATCGTCCATCATTTGTACCAGCTCACCGGATATTTGTAGATAACCATCTTCGAGCAATTCCTCATCGGATGCAGGGGGAAGGATAAATCTGGCTGCATTTCCTTGTTGTTGCTGATATAAAGCATCCTGCCAATAGTAAGTTAATATTAGCGAAACTAATAAATACAAATAATGAAGTTGAAACAAACCTCTTCATTAATCTTTCTCTCGCCACAAATACGCCACTGCCTGGTGAAGCCTTCTGGAGCTTGTAGCACACGTGGTAAATCAGTTTTTTCTACCCAATACTTAGTTGAAAATTTGCTTAGTTGTATCTTGACCCAATTGTCGTCCTCACTGCTCGAATTGTCTTCCTCTTCCTCAGGAGTATCAGGTGATACCGGAATATGTTTACAGTTGGGCCTCAAATCATTTTCATATTCTCCTGATAACTTTGATACAACTATGTAGTCGTATTTGAAGCAATTATGAAGATTTGTGATGTCCCCAATTAGTATGTCCGGAAACAGGGTACATACATCAAAGAAATTTTCATGTTCCACGTTGATGTTGTTTTCGGTACAACAACTTGCATCGTTTATCATTCTTCGGTTGAATTCTGCTGGACTGGCAGGTGGGTTGATGTCCCGAGCTGTAGCAATTATGATTTTTGGTGTGTTGTATAATTCTTCGTATTCATTGGGCTCTGTTGTTGTCGCCGCGTTTTTGGTGAAAGGTTTTTCTTCATTATCACCGTTACGCGGTTTTGTCGGTTGAAGAATCTTTGCGTTGGTAGGTTGTAGCCAAGTTTTCACAGTAAATTCGTTCATATGCCATCCTAATACCGTCTTTGGTAGTTCCTCAAAAAGATTCTGCAATATAAAATAATAATCAAAAAGTTTACTTAACATTAATTTTTCTACGTACCTCTTCAGAGAGTTCGTAGCGGATTTCTTCAAGGAAATAAAGCGCAGCATCTACTTCACCTTCACAGAGTGTAGGAAATGCTCGCAGTTGTGGATTCGATTGATAGTAATGTTGTAGTCCGCAAGAATTTATCAACAACTCAGCATTGATTCCGCTCTCATATTGATCCTTCATCATTTCAATGATGACTTTAGTAAAGTGCCCGTTTCGGTATGACAGTTCTTCGGCGTCAAAGGACCAAATTGTTGGCGCTTCCAGAACAATTATTCTATATCCATGTTCAATACCCATTCGGGCATATTCTTTCATCTCATACGAATATTTATGCACATCGTCAATATTAACGGGACTAAATCCGAGCGAGATTTTTTCGAAACTTCATCCGATAACCATCGATAAGCGTCATCAAGTCACGAGGGTTGTAGGTGTAATTACCAGGGTTGATGAAGAAATTGAGAGGACTGAAAATGTGGTCTTTTTCTACAGGTTCTTCAAGTGACAACTTGAGAATCCGTTTCGCTAAATACGATTTTCCACTGCCCGGTAGTCCGCGGAGCAACAACAGGATTTTAAGTCCTGCGCGAATTTCTTGAACCGCGTTGTCTATATCATACGTGGATTTGTAGTTTTCGGTGGAGATGGTGTTACTTCTTCTTACTACGCCCCCTCCTTGCGAAGGTTGAGCATCCAAATGGTTATTGTGACTCGAGAACCTGCAGCCCGAAATATTTCTATTGACGAGCAGTTAAACCACCTCCTCCTGAAGTCTTTAAGCCATGAGTTTTCACGTCTTCCTACCGATCTTTTTCCCTGCACTTTCATTGTGTTTAATAGCTCGCAAGATTTCTGCATACGATTTAGAACTTCTTCGTTGGTGCACTGAGATGCACATCGGTCGCTGTTTTTGAGAAAGCTAATGTTTTAGTTTTGGCGACATTTAGGTGTAATCCGAACATGCCGCTATAATGGATTATGCGATCTATCATATTTTGTAGTTCTTGTGTGCTACTTGCTATGACGACAGTGTCATCCGCATACCTGATGTTGGTTATTTCGGTACCATTAATCTAATTCCGTCCAATGCCTCTCTAAATATCGCCTCCGAATAAAGATTAAACAACAGTGGGGACAAAACGCAGCCCTGTCGGACTCCTCCATTGATTAGTATATCATCTGATGTATTTTGCTCTATATTAACCGCTGCTGTTTGTCGCCAGTAAAGTTCTGAGATGATACGTAGATCTTGTTCGTCTATGCCAGTTGCTGCTAATACTTCGATCATCTTCTGATGGTTAACACAGTCGAACGCCTTGCGGTAATCAATGAAACATGCGTACACATCTACATTCATGTCCCTGCATCTCTGTGTCAACACTTTCAGAGAGAAGAGTGCCTCGCGTGTACACAGTCCATTTCGGAATCCAAACTGCGTCACGTCCATTTGCAGTTCGCATTTCCTGTAAATTCGTGTGTGAATGATTCTAAGAAATGTCTTCAGCACGTGAGACATGAGACTTATCATTCGATAGTCGTCACATTGAGAGGCATTTGTTTTTTTAGGCAGTGTTATAAATGTCGACTTTAGCCAGTCGGTTGGTATCTTGCACGAACTATAAATTTTGTTAAAAATTAACTTTAGCAGATCCAGACTTTTGCCTTCACTATCTGCTATCAGTTTAATTGTTTCCGCGTGAATTTTGTCAGGTCCAGTAGCTTTTCTATTTTTTTGTGATCGTATAGCGTGTATGACCTCATACTTAGTTATTTCTGAACCCTTTTCGTTTATTTTGTTGTTAATTGAAGGGGGAAAACGTGTTCTCTCGTCATTGAATAACTGTTCAATATATTCATGCCATCTCTTCAGTTTAGCATCTACTCCCGTGATTATTTCGTTATGCTAAGAACTGTTCCCTGTTGTCGTTTGTGTCTGCCTGTCATCTCTTTTATTTTTTTATGTACATTAAAACTGTCATATTTTACCTATGATTCTTCTATTTCCTGGCACTTTGTCGACATCCATTGTTCAATTGCCTCTCTACATTTCTTTCTAATTGTTCTATTTAGTTGTTTGTATTCTGCTAATTTTGCTTTAAGTTTTCTCCTTTCGTTCATTAGGAAGGTTCGAACTGAAAAAAAGCAACATCGAAATTAAATGATGAAATTAAGGCATTAACGAAAAATCCACAAAACACTTGAGTCATCTTAATGTGCTGATATGCAAATAAAAATTATTTATTCTGATTCGTTTATTGAATCAAATAACCGATTTCCCACCGTAATTTTTTAAGGCGTTTAGGAAGCAATGAGATATAGAGTATATGAAGCTATCATCACCTTAAACATTTTTGTAAACTTTATTCGATTTCATTCAGATTCATTCAGACATCACTTCAATTAAATGTTTTTGTCGAATTGAAATATTTTAGAAACTTAATCCAAGTTGAAACATTTTGAAATTTCGAACTTATTCTTCAACATATTCGGAACGCTTAGAAATTTAGTAAACTCTGTTTCAAACTTGTAAACCTATTCAAACGCCGATCAAAAGAACACTTTTTACAAATATCAAAATGTTCTTAAAATTATCTCTTAGTAGATTAAACTTTTCTTTTAAAATTCCAAATAAATAATTCAAAGTTCCAAACAGTTTTATTTGTCTGTAAACTTACTTCACCTCAATTTTAACTTTTGAAATTTCTTTTCAATACTTGCAAACATTCAAAGTATTTTCAATTTCTTTTTGTCACATTGCACAGAAACTTGAAAAATTTCAAGATTTCAAACTTTTCCTACATTTCATCAATTATAATTTCAACCCTTTCAAATTGTTTCGATAGATTTCTGAATTTGTTCAAAGTTAAAAAATTTCAAAAATTTCAAACTTGTTTTTGAAGTTTCATTTTAATATATTCGTAACAGTTTTCCGTACCATTAAAACCGATCACTGTTTCAATGTAAAAATATTTTCGAAAATTTTCTAACATTGAAAATTACAATTCTTCCATTAAACGTTTTTGTTTTTAAAATCATTTTAGATGTTTCAAATTTCTTAATCGATTTAACTTTTCTTGAAAATCCCACAAAAAATGATTCAACGTTCAAAAAATTTCAGTTAGTTTGTAAACTAACTTGAACTCAATTTTTACTATTTGAAATTTCTTTTTCAATACTTGCAAACATCCAAACTATTTTCAATTTCTTTTTGTCACATTGTACAGAAACTTAGAAAATTTCAAGATTTCAAACTTTTCCTGCAGTTCCTCAATTATAATTTCAACCCTTTCAAATTATTTCGATACATTTCTGAATTTGTTCAAAGTTAAAAATTTCAAAAATTTCGAACTTGTTTTTGAACTTTCCTTTCAATATATTCATAACAGTTTTCCGTACCATTAAAACCGATCACTGTTTCAATGTAAAAATATTTTCGAAAATTTTCTAACACTGAAAATTACAATTTTTCCATCAAATTTTTTTGTTTTTAAAAATATTTTAGATGTTTCAAATTTCTTAATCGATTTAACTTTTCTTTAAATTCCCCAAAAAAAAATGATTCAAGCTTTCAAACATTTTAATTTGTCTGTAAACTAACTTGAACTCAATTTTTACTGTTTGAAATTTCTTATTCAATACTTGCAAACTATTTTCAATTTTTTAGTTGGTCACATTGTACAGAAACTTGAAAAATTTCAAGATTTCAAACTTTTCCTGCAGTTCCTCAATTATTATTTCAACCCGTTCAAATTGTTTCGATAGATTTCTGAATTTGTTCAAAGTTAAAAAATTTCGAAAACTTCGAACTTGTTCTTGAACTTTCCTTTCAATATATTCGTAACAGTTACCATTAAAACCGATCACTGTTCCAATGTAAACATATTTTCGAAAATTTTCTAACACTGAAAATTACAATTTTGCCATTAAATTGTTTTGTTTTCGAAATTATTTTAGATGTCTCAAATTTCTTAATCGATTTAACTTTTCTTTAGAAACCCCAAAAAAAAAATTGATTCAAGGTTTCAAACATTTTAATTAGTCTGTAAACTAACTTGAACTTAATTTTTACTGTTTGAAATTTTTTTTTCGATACTTGCAAACATTCAAACAATTCTCAATTTCTTGTTGTCACAATGTACAGAAAGTTAAACAATTTCAAGATTTCAAACTTTTCCTGCAGTTCCTTAATTATAGTTTCAACCCTTTCAAATTGTTTCGATAGATTTCTGAATTTGTTCAAAGTTAAAAAATTTCAAAAATTTTGAACTTGTTTTTGAACTTTCCTTTCAATATATTCGTGACAGTTTTCCGTACCATTAAAATCGAACAGTTTTTTGAAGTAAAACTAATTTTGAAACTTTGTTAACATTGAAAATTCTAATTTTTCCATCAAATTTTCTTTTAAATTATTTTAAATGTCTCAAATTTCTTAGTCGATTTAACTTTTTTTCACAATCCAAAAAAAAAATGATTCAAGCTCTCTAACATTTTAATTTGTCTGTACACTTACTAAACCTCAATTTTAACTCTTTAAAAATGCTTTTTTAACACTTCCAAACATGCAAACTATTTTTAATTTTTTTTTGTTGTCACTTGAAAACATTTTACCGAAACTTAAAAATTTCAAGATTATCAACTTTTCTTTCAAATGCAAAAATATTTTTTCAGAACCTTTCACATTGTTTTGCTAGACTTTTAAAATTATCCCAACAGTATTTGAATTGTGATTAATAAAGCCCGGATGTTAGGCAAAATGCCATAAAATGCCATAAAATGCCTATTTTCGTATTTTCTGTCTATTTTGCCTAAAATGGGATTTTATGACTTATTTCGCCTATTTCGAACAATTTATGATAGTATAAAGTGGGAAACCCTAAGATCTCAGGTAGGCAGGATTGGTACATAGACAAGAGATAGTTCCCTTTTTCTAGGAATTGATACAACAACTGTTACTGATGGGAAAACCTAAAACCAGATACCTATAGGTATAAATATATCGTAATACCCATTTCCGTTCAGTTGTTTTTCACCATTCGCCCATTCGGTTCAACTTATCGCCAGCCAATATGCCTAAAGTCAAAGCATCCGAGCAAACAAAATTGAATAAATTAATACTTGAATTCGGTAAAGACGTTTTCAGTAGTGACGGTTCTGTGTTATTCTGCAAAATATGTGACTGTAAAGTGAATTTTGAGAAGAAGTATTTTGTATCCCAGCACCTTTCAACAGTGAAACATAAAAATGCTGCTTCGAAAAATTGCGATAGTAAAAAAACGTGTCTGCTTCCGAATTTCGGCGTTATATCCAATCGACAATACCAATTCTCTTTGGATTTATGTAAAGCACTGATGGATGCGAACATTCCTCTTTGGAAATTGGAAAATCCTTCTCTAAAAGCGTTCTTTGAAAAGTACACCAAAGAACACGTGCCAAGTGAGTCCACCCTCCGGAAAAATTATATTGATGTAGTGTTCCAGGAAAAGATGAACAAAATTAGAAAAGAAACGGAAGGTAAAAATTTGTGGGTGTCCATTGACGAAACAACCGATGCTCTTGGCCGCTACGTAGCCAACGTAATTATTGGAACTCTACAATCAACTCACCAGGACTCTAACACGTATTTATTAACAAGTGAAGTACTCGAATCAGCCAATAATTCGACAATAGCCCAATTATTTACCAGTGCGATCTCATTATTGTGGCCAGATGGAGTGAAACATGACAAAGTGTTGCTATTTGTTTCTGATGCCGCTCCATACATGAAAGCAGCTGGAAAAGTTCTGCAAGTTCTATTTTCAAAATGGTTCATGTGACGTGTATAGCTCATGCATTGCATAGAGTTGCTGAAGAAGCGCGAAGTTTATTTCACGATGTCGATCTGTTAATATCAAACGTCAAGAAAGTTTTTTAAAAGCTCCATCGAGGGTGCAAATTTTCAAAGAACTTGCACCAGATCTGCCGTTACCACCTCAACCTACAATAACGAGATGGGGTACATGGATATCGGCTGCCATTTATTACGCAACCCATTTCGAGAAAATTGTAGAAATAGTGGATCACCTCGAAAATGATGCAGCTTCAATAAAAATATGTAAAGATTTTTGTCCAAAAGAATATCCAGTCTGATTTAGCATACATACTTGCACATTTTCATTCAATTCCAACATCAATACAAAAACTAGAAGAGAGGAATTTAAAATTACAAGAGCAATTGAACATTATGGATGAAACAATTGAAAGAATCAATTCTGCGCCTGGATTAAAAGGAGAGTTCATGAAAGAAAAATGTAAAAAGTGTTGCAGAACAATAGTGGTTTGGTCAAGATGCGCGAAATAAATTCGATTTTATTAGGAGATGGGGTCAGTAATTTCTTGAACCCTACCGAAATATCCTCATTTATGTATGCACCTTTGACATCTGTTGATGTGGAGAGATCATTTTCGTTGTATAAACATATTTTATCAGATAGACGACAAAGTATAAAATTTGAAAATTTGAGAAAACTATTGGTAGTTATGTTTAATAAAGAATAAGTATTCACATCGAATGTTTTTTTGTTTTATCTTATCTGTTTTTATCTATCAGTATATAATAATTGCCTATTTTAAGTGGCTATTTTGAGTATTTGTATTGCCTTTTCACTGCCTTTTTTAACGAATTTATAGTGCCTAAAGTCCGGGCTTTAGTGATTAAACACTATTTTCAATGTTCAAACGAACTTTTCAATTCAACTTATTGCAATTCCGTTTTAATTATTCCAAAATTTTCTTTCGTCAAAATATTTTCAAAACTTCTTCATAAAAAGTCTAAAATCGGAGCATGAAGTCGTGGAACGCGAGGTTTGACCTTTTTCCTAAACTGAATTATTTTATTGTTTTCTTATTTCAACACTATTTCAAAAATTTTTAAAACTATTCAATATCAAAAATTTTTAAAATTCAAACTTTCGACATTTCGAATTCCGTTTCAGTCAATCATCAATTTTTTTCTATCAATTTATTATGAAGATTTATTCACAAACTTTTCAACTTTCCTTAAAAACTTTTCAAAATTTCTATTCATTTGTAAAATAAATAGAAAATATATTCTATTCTTACTATTTCCAAATGTTTTAAATACTTTTTCAGTTATTAAAAATGTTTCAGAAAAATTTAAATATTCAAATTATTCACACTTTAAAACTTGAAAAATTCGAATTCGCTGTTTGTCTTTCCGCAGAATTCGTCAAGTCAAAAGGAACATTTTCTATTCGTTTACAGATAATTAATAATAAAAAAACTTATGAAACTTTTGAAAACAGCTTGGAATGGACGGAATATTGAATTTTCAATTTTCAAAAAACATGTAGAACACAAAACGCAATGGACTTTGTCGAATTTACGTAAAAATTCTGTCAATTTCCGAAAGATTCGAAAATATTCCTTTAAAACTAAAAACTACTTTACGGATAGTTTTCAGACGTTACCAACAAATCACATAGAATTAACCAAAATGGAAAATATGAGATATAGAGAAATTATAAACACAAGTTAAATTTAAAAGCATCTAAATCAAAACTCATTTCCAAAAATCGAAAGAATATCAAAATGCGAGTAAAACTTTTTCAAGTCTACCGAGTTTACGAAAAAAAAAAATCAGATAAAGTAACACACTTACCTCAAAAGTAGATACTTGGTAAAGGCACTTCACACTTCACAATTTTTGAGCACTTAAGACTGTACTACCTTCAAGACGAGAAACACAGAATGAAAAATTTTCGCAAAGGGTCCCTATTTATAGAAAATACAACGTTCCCTTAATGTCTTTCGGAGAAAATGGGATTCGCAAATAAAGGACCACCCCTGGAAGGGCGGGGGGTATTGAATGGTCATATCACAGTGGCGCAACCAGAATTTTTTCTTGCAAGGGTACCTAATGGCAATCCGAAATTGTTACAATAATACTAAAAAATAGGTCTTCAGTCGATTTTTCGTGTTTTTGGAAGCAATCGGGGCGGGGGCAGCGCCTTCCGAATTGTACTGACCGCCAAATTGTTGGAAGGCATACCGGGAGTATGCCCCCTATGGTTACGCCAATGTCATTTTGTACAGCCCTTTTCAACTGCAAAACAAATTATTGAATGTTATTGATAATTATGGACATTAAACTCATCAAAGTTTTTTTTAGGAATCCCTGTACAATTAAGAAAATTTTGTTTTCTATTCTGATTCTTGATGAAAATTACTATTTAATAACTCCCGAATCAAATTTTTCATTTTCATAAAGATTCGTTTATTTTACTGGTGTCTGTGAAGAGCGTCATAAGATATTTTGGTTCGGTATTTGAATGTTAACAACAAAACAATTAAAAATTTCAAGTAAAATTGAAATCATTTTGGAAGCTTTCAAAAATGAATGAAATTTTGATAACTCTGAAAATAAATTGAAAGATTGATGGATATGGATTGAAAATGTAAGAGTTTGCACTTGTGTACTATTTCTGAAACTTTAACAAATAATCATTTCGACCGATGAACGAATATCTTCAGGATTTTTTTGAAAATCGTATTCAACAAGGTGAATAAAAGAACGTTTGATTATCTTTTACATACTACGTTTCGATCGGTATACGATCATAAACTTTTGTCAAAGCGATTCCATCTATTAAATACGAGTTTGTGATCGTATATCGATTGGAACAATATTTAAACGTTCTTTTATGCATCTATGTTTACTGCAATTTTCTAGAAAATCCTGAAGATAAAACAAATTCATGCATGATATACACGAGATGAAAGTTTCGAACCGCGTTCACTATCAAATGGCACTTCTTGCTTGCTGTATGTTTGGTTGCCTAATTAAATTATAGAATAACACTATTAATATGTTTTGGGCCTATAACCTAACCATTAATGGGGCAATTTTAGAAATACTTCCAATAAAATATCTATAATTAAAGTCCGAATTTGAACAATTTAAATAAAAATGTTACTCATATTAGCAAAATGCAAAATTATTGCGAAATTCATTATAATAAAACTCAAATTGTTTGCAAGAATTATGAAATTTCATTTGTAGTCATATTTTTCGTTTTAAAAATTCAGAATTAAGAATGCCGGAAACTTGCTGAATTTTTCGAAAGCAATAAATGTTGATTTCTCCCAGAAACCTGTTTTACCCTTATTTGTTATCCAAATCGGCAAATTTCTTTTTATAAAAAAAATAATAGTAATCAAGTTAATGATAAGTAGGTATGATTGCTGGGAATAGTACGGATGTAAATTATCCCATTTTTGAGATTGAAATAGCGTTTTATACATTTTTGACATGCTGATTACTATAAAAATAAATGTAATTTTATTTTCGTCTTGTTTTCATTTTTTATCGTATTTTAGAAGTAACCATTGAATCGGTCTGGAAGCCGGGAGGTACATTAAGTTTATAGAGCATACAGACCGCGGGTTCGAGTCCCGCTTCGGATTTCCTTGAAACTCATTTCGGAATGTTGATTTCTACCAAAAAACTGTTATACCCTTCTTTGCTATCCACATCGGCAAATCCCTTTCAATAGAAAAATACTCGTCGGAATTAATCAATAGTAGATTAAAAAATATATTCTTTCTTCGGTGTTTTTATTTGAAAATATCGAATAACGAATATCTTGAATTCAGAAAAGTAGAAAGCGTTACCGACATGATTTAATTTTTTTTAGATAAAATTATGCCTCACATTTTTGAACGCTTTTACAGTGCCTGGCCAAATTATTTGAAACGATAGTATGCGCAAACGCTTGAATTTTATTCCGGGCGTCCGAGTAACTCGTTTTTCTCCAACTACCTGCTAAGGGTAAATAGATGAGTAAGCGACATGCACACAGGAACGTAATAGTTGATTTTTTTAGATAGTTGGTAATAGCGTGAATCCAAATAAAATAGGAAAATTAAATTACGAACATTCGGTCATTTAAAACCATTATGCATTCCTCGACAATTCTAAAAACAGGACAAAATAAACTTGATTTTGTCTGTCCAAATAATGTTTCTCATGAAAGCCAGAATCATCCTTATGTCGCTTCAATACTTATTTCTGCAAAGAAACCTGTTTGGTTTCACCTTTTGAGGAAAACAAGTTACTTAGCTCTTGCTGACTCATGAATTGTGAGCTATTGTTAACGCCAGTAAGGAATACTTACCTGAAAACAATTTCAAACAATTTAGCCAGCCACCATAACAAATTTTGATCGAAACTTATCGAAGTCAAATTACGGTATGCAACCTAAACTACAGCTTTAAGTAGGACTTGTGTGTCAATGGTTGCGTAACGAACCATGGATTTTTTCGTGGCAATAAACAATGATCACCGAATGCCATTATTAGTTCGATGTAAAACATTCCATTTTTGAGAGTGAAATCGCGTCTTATACATCTTTTAGGTGCTGAATACTATGTATAAAAATAAATGTATTTTGATGTAATCTTATTTCCGTTTTTTTTTGTCGTACTTTACAAATAGACATTGAATCGGCTTGGTAGGCAGGAGATACTTTGAGTTTGTTGAGCATACAGGCCGCGGGTTCGAGTCCCACTTTGGGTTTGTATGTTTCCATGCAAAATGATCATGGAATTTGATTCAGAATACAAATTTTGAAATATGGGAAAATGCACAAATATGTTCCGGAAAGCTGTTGAGTGACGGATTAAAAAAAATACTTTTTCCGGAAATATGGAACAACGAATATTTTGAATTGAGAAAAGTAGAAAGCGTTTTCGAGATGATTAAATTTTTTTTAGAGAAAATTATGCCGTGCAGTTTTAAACGCTTTAATAGTGCCTGGCCAAATTATTTGAAATGAAAATATTCGAAAACGTTCGAATGTTGTTATTCCAAGGGTCCGAGTAACTCGTTTTCGTTTCATCCTTGTATATAAGAAATATTTTAAAGAACTCGTTTTCGTTTCGAAATTGAGTGCTTTAAAATATTTCTTATATACATGAATGAAAGTTTTGAACCACATTCACTATTAAAGTAATAATTAAAACTTCTCAAATTTTTCGTATTTCAAAGAATTATGCCTGATTGCTGTATCTTTGGTTGCCTGAATAAATTAGGGAACAACCGTATTAATATGTTTTAGGCCTACAACTTAAACCTTTAATTGCGCATTTTTAGAAGTATTTGTTATTGAATATCTCAAATCAAAGTCCGAATTTGAACAATTTAAATAAGAATGTTACTCATATTAGTTTGAAAAACCGTTTGTCTACACAATTTTGTTATTTCAATAAGAAATAGTTCACAAAATCATTGCGAAATTTGGTATAATAAAACACAAATTTCCTGTGACAATTATGAAATTTCATTTGTAGTCACATCATGAAATTTCCTTAGAACCGATTAACGCAATTTCAAATTTCTTTGACAAATTGGGAAGTAAGCAAAGTTACTGAAATTTTCGAAACCAATCAAAGAAAATTTCAGTGAAATTTGATTTTGAGAAAAAACTTGTTTGAATTTCAAAGGAAATCTCGGTTTATTCGGAGGATTGCTTGAATGTTTAATAATCCTTCCGGAAATATCCAAGGTATCTCTTAAAAATTTGATATAAATTAACATTTTCTCTAAAAATTCAACATTCATGAAATTAGTATGACGCGTTTAGTTTTTCTATTTGCTTTAAAACATTAAAACTTCTAGGGACTGTCATTTGCTTTTCATTGTTCAGAAAAGTATAAAAGGATCTTAAGTTGATGACCCGAAACATCCCTTGAAACTCATTTCGGAATGTTGATTTCTACCAGAAACCTGTATTACCCTTCTTTGTTATCCACATCGGCAAATCTCTTTCAACAGAAAAATGGTCGTCGGTATTAATGCACAGTGTCAATAAACAATCAACTCCGAATGCCATCATTAGTTTGATGTAAAACATTCCATTTTTGAGAGCGTCTTTTATATTTTTTAGGGGCTGAATACTATGTATAAAAATAAATGTAATTTTATTTTCATCTTATTTTCACTGTTTTATCGTACTTTAGAAATTGACATTGAATCGGCTTGGTAGCTAGGAGATACATTGAGTTTTTGAGTATACAGGCCGCGGGTTCGAGACCCGCTTCGGGTTTGTACGTTTTTGTTTGAAATGATCGTAGATCAGAATACAAATCTAAAATATGAGAAAATGCACAGGCATTTAGAAATAACGAATATCGAATACTTTGAACGGAATTGAGAAAAGTAGAAAGCGTTTCTGATATGATGCAATTTTTTTCTAGAGAAAATTTTGCCACGCAGTTTTGAACGCTTATTTAGTGCCTGGTGAAATTATTTGAAACGAAAATACTCGCAAACGCTTGAATTTTGTTCCAGGGGTCTGAGAAATTCGTTTCTCTCCAAGTACCTGATAATGGTAAACGGAAGAGTGATCGACATGCACACAGGAACGTACTAGATGATTTTTTTAAATAATTGGTATCTAATAATGTGAATCGAAATAAAATAATAGAAAAATTAATTTACAAATATTTAGTCATTTGAAACGCATGATGCATTCCTCAAAAAATCTAAAACAACACGAAATAAACTTGGTTTTGTCTATCCAAATGATCTTTCTCATGAAAGCAATGTTCATCCTTCTGTCGCCTCAATACTTATTTCAGAAAACGGATCTATTTGGTTTAACGTTTTAAAGCAGACAAGGTATTTAGCTCCTGGTGACTCATAAATTCTAAACTATTGTTAACGCCAGTAAGGAATACTTACCTGAAATTTCAAACAATTTCAAATAATTTGGCCAGCCGCCATAACAAATTTTGATCGAAACTTGTCGGAAGTTAAATTATCTAAAATACAACTTTAACTGGAACGTGTGTCTCAATGGTTGTGTAACGAACAACGGATTCTTATTCACTTGCTTTTGTCTATACGAATAATCTTTCTCATGAAAGCAATACTTGCTTCAATATTTATTTCTGAAAATGTACCTGTTTGGTTATACGTTTAAGGAAGCGGTATTTAGTAACTGAAACCTCAAGAATTCTTAACTATTGTTAACTGAAATTCGAAACAATTTCAAATAATTTAGCCAGCCACACATCTTGATCGAAACTTGTCGAAAGTTAAGTCGCGGTATGCAACCTACATTACACCTTCAAGTGGGACTTGTGTCTCAATGGTTGCGTAACGAACCACAGATCCTTTCGATTTCGATTTTCTAAACTGTAAGAAACGATTCAAATTTCAATCGGGAACGGAATTTTCACGACGTTATCAGTTTATTTAAAAGTACCTGGATGACCGAGCTTCGCTCGTTTGGCTTATGTCCTTCATAATACCCATTCGGTGGTATATAAACTCTACAAACTAATAAGTACAGAAGAAAGTAGATGCGACGAGAAATAGTGGTGTTATGTGATTGTATTCAAAGAATATTATATCTCTAGCTGCACTTATTATTTATAACATATTAACTATGAAAGGGAAATTTCGGATAGTGTTGCGTCGGAAAACTCGGCTATTTGGAGATCTACTGAAGTTAGTTTTAAAAAAAGGAAACGTTAAATAAATCGAACATTTTACTGGGAAAAATCATCACTAAAAACCCAGTTTATTCTTATCCATTCAACAAATTATTCAATATTATAGATATATAAACACGTAAATCAACATTCATTTCGATTTTGTTAATATTTCTTTCCACACAATATTTCGTGTATGTTTCGGATTTTCGGTTGAAAGAAGGACCTTAAGTGCGATTGGTCTCTTAACCCGTGAAAAGGCGACGTATAACATGCCAGGCATGAAAACTGGACTCGAATATTTTCTTTGAAAAGATAGAATAGTATATTTCATAACGAGTGCGGAAAGTTAGTGATTTCATGCGAGTGTCAGTTTGACGAACGAGGCGAAGCGAAGCGGAGCCGAGTGAGGCTAGACACGAGCAATGAAAACTGACTTTCCACGAGTAATGAACGACATTTTTCAGGCGACCACAAAAAGGAATTATACGATAATTACTTTGATAACACAGAATGAACTTTTCATCCCAAGTAAAACTGAATAATGCAATCTTCAGGTTCTAGCTAGATGATTGTTAGCAATAACTTCCACGAGTTTAATATTTCTGGATGGATATTTCCGTCACTTTGCTTGTTATAAACGTTTTGTTGGCTTAGATGAATGAATACTCGAAAATACTTTAACCACTTCGAACAATATTAACGACGCTTTATTGAGAAATGATAACCACCGAATACATTTCTCATCTGTGGTGACAACTTAAAATCCAATTAGTCCAAATCAGCTTTTTTCTGTAATGTCTTCCTTGCAAGTAATATTTAATATCAAATATATGAACTAAATTTCCCATCTATGTCTGGTTTCGACGTTTGCTCTACTTACTAATCGGATGAATTTAAGCTCTTCGTTAATGATACGATATGTTCTGTTAACTCATTAGCGTTATCGATATTTATTGAGAAATACGAACTAAACTTTTCATTTACTTCTATCTACTTGGCGTGGATTCATTTCAATGTCACCACTTTCCCGCACGGATCAAGCTGGTTTTACCCGTGCGGGAAAGACATTCCCGCATAGTTGCATGTAATTGTCAACTTTCTACGATAGGTAGGCGCGGCGATATATACCACTTTCCTACGTGGTCGCCTGAAAAAGAACTTTAACTATTCAGAAGGGAAAGCATTAATTATGTTTTTCGAATCCCTTTTGAAAATTAGGAATCTACCTTACCTTCATGTCAAACAATATCAAACATTGATTACGCTACCCTCTACGAGATGGCGCAACTATTTTTTCTTTTTATCTCAAAAACAGGGTGAACGAGAAATTCGGGAAGAATGACAACTAACTAAATGGATTTTTCATCCCCGAATCCCCCTGTATACCAAATTTCATGAAAATCGGTGCAGCCGTTTTCGAGATTCCGATTATATATATATATAGTTATGTAATCCGACTTCTATATTCAATAGATAGAAATTGTAAACAGGAAATCATAAAGGAAATATATCACCATACGTTTATTTTTAAACTATGAAAATGCAACACAAGCTTTTATAATTCTATATAGGAAACTGAATTATATCGAGTCAACCAGAATATATTCATTAGCAGATAGTTATGCTTCTCATGTACCTTGCGGTCAAATAAATAGTTTTTTTTAAAAACTCGATTTCCAAACCGAAAAACATAATTATATATATAAATATACAAGAATTGCTCGTTTAAAGATATAAGATAATGAAACGTTTGATTCAAAACATTTTTCATTTTACGTACTAAATATTGACAGAAATCTTACGCTAAATTACACCCGAGAGCAAATATTGTGGGATTTTCTTTATAAAACACAACGTTACGAAAAAACCGAATGCTGCTCTCTTTATTTGCGTACTACTAAGACTAACTTATCTTTAAAAAATGTCTCGCCGTATGGCGGCTCCACTAGTCGCACCCGGTCCAATTTCGCGGCGTAGCGACAGACACCGAATTCGGATACTACAATATCAAAAAATTTTTTAATATGAACAACAAATTAAGCTCAACACTCAGCCTTTGGACAGTTCCAAAATTTTTGAGAAATCATTTGTCGTCATTGTATGTGCCGCAAAAATAAAATCAAATAAATATTAAAGAGGAAGTTTTGAAATTGTATTTTATTATTATTTTATACATGTTGTTTCAATTGTAAAATTAAAATGGTACTAAAAAGCTTCAAATACATGAGAACTTTCGAGAAAACTCGAATGGAAGGCAACTCTAATCATACTGAAAATTTTCCCGAAATCTTTCCAAGTTTTCCACGTGTGGTTGCTTATGAAGTTTTTCGATGATATTCACTATTATCATCATATTCTTGGCTGCACTCAAATATTTCGTTTCCACAAAAAAATCGTTCACTTGTTTGAATGCCTCGGAGGTGTTTCAAAAGATACTTTGATTCGGTATTTGAATGTTAACAATTTTAGGAAGAGGAATTTTTTTAATTTGAAAAAGTTTAAAAGGAGTATTAAGAGTTTCGATTAAATTTAAAATCGTTTTGAAAATTTTTAAAGTTGAATAAAATTTAAGTGAGTTTTGGAATAAATTAGAAGACTGATAAATTGAAAATGTGAAGTTTAGTACTTTAGAATATTATTCAAAAACAAATTTACGCATGATAAACATGAGATGAAAGTTTTGAATCGCAATTACAAGTTTTCGAATTTTTCATATTTCAAAGAATTAATATATTTTGGGCCTATAACCTAACCATTAATGGCGCAATTTTAGAAATATTTTCTATTAAATATCCCAAATTAAATTTGGAATTTGAAAAATTTATATTAAAATGTAACTCATATTAGTTTGCAGAACCGTTTGTCTACACAATTTTGTAATTGCTAAACTGAGAATAATAAAAAAAAGACCAATTTTCTATTTGGATTTGTAGTCACATGATGAACTTTTTCTAGAAGCCATTAACACATTTTCAAATTTCTTTGACAAATTGAGAAATCAGAAGGCCAAAAACTTGCTCAAATCAGGAGTTGGACAAAAAAAAATAGATCAGAAGCAAGGGTAATTTTAAACAATACCATTTTTCATCACTTTAATTCCATTTTTATTCAGTATTCAACATTCCACACGAACTTCGATCTCGAAAGAAAATTCAATGCACTGCTATCAATCGAAATACCCTGTGAGGCTGCAGAAATCACAAAAGCTGAAGAAATGATATTCCATGCAATAATATTTCTGAAAAGTAAGGCAAAATTTTTTTTTTTTTTTTTTTTTTGAAAACCTAGAAGAAATGATACGCAATGGAAACAGTTTCCATGTTTATTATATTCTTTTGATTTGATAACAAGTTTTACTATTTTTTTCTATTTTGGCTATTTAACTGGTAATGTGGATCTTAAAGTCTACGACGTTGTTGAAAAAGTAGCGCGTTTACAATATGTTATACGGTTTCTAAGTGAGACGGGGATGGTGCTGAACCGTTTTCGAGCCCCTGCAGCCACTTGGAGCAGTCTTTTGAAAGAGTTGCGGCCGCTTCACATCTAGCAAACCTGTACACCTTCCACTCCTCCCGTGCTAAGTTGAAGTAATACTCTGCTTCCTTGGAATTGTAATCATACATTCGCGCGGTTTTTATAAACTGATCCATCCTCTCAAAAAAACGATCTGCTTTTTTTCTGTAAAATTCGTGTGAACGTGGTTCGTCGGTAATCGTATCCATCGGGTCGTCCATCATTTGTTCCATCTGATCGCAGATTTGTTGATAACCTTCTTCGAACAAATCTTCATCAGATGAAGGGTTCCTGAATGTTAAAGTATCCCAGGTCAAGCATCTAACAGGATCGTGCGCCCTCCAGGCTGCGTTTTCTTGTTGTTGCTGATATGAAAAGTAATTTAATATTAGTTAAATTATTGAATACAAATAATGAAGTTAAAACTTACCTCTTCATTCATCCTTTCCTCGGGTTCTTCGTCCATGGCTTGTTCTCGGTTCATCATCGAATCATCATCATTAATCCTCCATTGCCTGACGAAGCCTTCTGGAGCTTGTAGCGCACGTGATAAATTATATTCCTTTACCAAATACTTAGTCGTAGATTTGCCCAGTTGTATTTTGAACCAGTTGTTGTACATCCTGCTCAAACTGGAAGGTTATTCTTATTCATCAAGAATTTGACATAATACCGGAAGATATTTACAGTTGGACCTCAAATAATTTTCATAATCTCCTGATAACATTGCTGAATCTACGTAATAGTATTTTTATTTTATAACAATTTTTACTATTTTTTTATATTTTTGGTGTTTAACTGGTAATGTGGATCTTAAAGTCCTCGACGTTATTGCAAAACTAGCACTTTTACAATATGTTATATGATTTCAATGCTTAACGGAGATTATTGATTATAAACCCGTCGCATTCTTTTGAAAGAGCGTTGGTCGCCTGACGTCTGGCCCACTTGTACAACTTCCACTGCCCCAGTCCTGGGTTGGTGTTATACGTTCGCGCAATTCCCAAAAAGTGTTCCACCAATTCAAAATAACGGTCTGATTCGTTTGTGTCAATTCTGTTCGAACGAGAGTCGTTGGTTGGCATGTCCATCGGATCGTCCATCATTTGTACCAGCTCACCGCATATTTGTAGATAACCATCTTCGAGCAATTCCTCATCGGATGCAGGGGGAAGGATAAATCTGGCTGCATTTCCTTGTTGTTGCTGATATAAAGCATCCTGCCAATAGTAAGTTAATATTAGCGAAACTAATAAATACAAATAATGAAGTTGAAACAAACCTCTTCATTAATCTTTCTCTCGCCACAAATACGCCACTGCCTGGTGAAGCCTTCTGGAGCTTGTAGCACACGTGGTAAATCAGTTTTTTCTACCCAATACTTAGTTGAAAATTTGCTTAGTTGTATCTTGACCCAATTGTCGTCCTCACTGCTCGAATTGTCTTCCTCTTCCTCAGGAGTATCAGGTGATACCGGAATATGTTTACAGTTGGGCCTCAAATCATTTTCATATTCTCCTGATGACTTTGATACAACTATGTAGTCGTATTTGAAGCAATTATGAAGATTTGTGATGTCCTCAATTAGTATGTCCGGAAACAGGGTACATCCATCAAAGAAATTTTCATGTTCAACGTTGATGTTGTTTTCGGTACAACAACTTGCATCGTTTATCATTCTTCGGTTGAATTCTGCTGGACTGGCAGGTGGGTTGATGTCGAGCTCTGGCAATTATGATTTTTGGTGTGTTGTATAATTCTTCGTATTCATTGGGCTCTGTTGTTGTCGCCGCGTTTTTGGTGAAAGGTTTTCTTCATTATCACCGTTACGCGGTTTTGTCGGCTGAAGAATCTCTGCGTTGGTAGGTTGTAGCCAAGTTTTCACAGTAAATTCGTTCATATGCCATTCTAATACCGTCTTTGGTAGTTCCTCAATATAAAATAATAATCAAAAGATTTTTCTGCGTACCTCTTCAGAGAGTTCGTAGCGGATTTCTTCAAGGAAATAAAGCGCAGCATCTACTTCACCTTCACAGAGTGTAGGAAATGCTCGCAGTTGTGGATTCGATGTTATAGTCCGCAAGAATTTATCAACAACTCAGCATTGATTCCGCTCTCATATTGATCCTTCATCATTTCAATGATGACTTTAGTAAAGTGCCCGTTTCGGTATGACAGTTCCTCGGCGTCAAAGGACCAAATTGTTGGCGCTTCCAGAACAATTATTCTATATCCATGTTCAATACCCATTCGGGCATATTCTTTCATCTCATACGAATATTTATGCACATCGTCAATAATAACGGGACTAAATCCGAGCGACATTTTTTTCGAAACTTCATCCGATAACCATCGATAAGCGTCATCCAAGTCACGAGGGTTGTAGGTGTAATTACCAGGGTTGATGAAGAAATTGAGAGGACTAAAAATGTGGTCTTTTTCTACAGGTTCTTCAAGTGACAACTTGAGAATCCGTTTCGCTAAATACGATTTTCCACTGCCCGGTAGTCCGCGGAGCAACAACAGGATTTTAAGTCCTGCGCGAATTTCTTGAATCGCGTTGTTTATCTCATACGAGGATTTGTAGTTTTCGGTGGAGATGGTGTTACTTCTTCTTACTACGCCCCCTCCTTGCGAAGGTTGGGCATCCAAATGGCTATTGTGACTCGAGAACCTGCAGCTCGAAATATTTCTATTGACGAGCAGTTAAACCACCTCCTGAGGTCTTTAAGCCATGAGTTTTGACGTCTTCCTACCGATCTTTTTCCCTGCACTTTGCCTTCTATTATAAGTCTCAGAAACTCATATCTTTCTCCCCTCATAATATGGCCCAGATACTGAATCTTTCTCTGTTTCATTGTGTTTAATAGCTCGCAAGATTTCTGCATACGATTTAGAACTTCTTCGTTGGTGCACTGAGATCTTTTTCCGTTTGAATCACATCACACCGGTAAAGCGCTGTTTCTGAGAAAGCTAATGTTTTAGTTTTTTGGCGACATTTCTAGGTTACATTGGTAATCCGAACATGCCGCTATAATGGATTATGCGATCTATCATATTTTGTAGTTCTTGTGTGCTACTTGCTATGACGACAGTGTCATCCGCATACCTGATGTTGGTTATTTCGGTACCATTGATCTAATTCCGTCCAATGCCTCTCTAAATATCGCCTCCGAATAAAGATTAAACAACAGTGGGGACAAAACGCAGCCCTGTCGGACTCCTCTCTTGATTAGTATATCATCTGATGTATTTTGCTCTATATTAACCGCTGCTGTTTGTCGCCAGTAAAGTTCTGAGATGATACGTAGATCTTGTTGCTGCTAATACTTCGATCATCTTCTGATGGTTAACACAGTCGAACGCCTTGCGGTAATCAATGAAACATGCGTACACATCTACATTCATGTCCCTGCATCTCTGTGTCAACACTTTCAGAGAGAAGAGTGCCTCGCGTGTACACAGTCCATTTCGGAATCCAAACTGCGTCACGTCCATTTGCAGTTCGCATTTCCTATAAATTCGTGTGTGAATGATTCTAAGAAATGTCTTCAGCACGTGAGACATGAGACTTATCATTCGATAGTCGTCACATTGAGAGGCATTTGTTTTTTTAGGCAGTGTTATAAATGTCGACTTTAGCCAGTCGGTTGGTATCTTGCACGAACTATAAATTTTGGTAAAAATTAACTTTAGCAGATCCAGACTTTTGCCTTCACTATCTGCTATCAGTTTAATTGTTTCCGCGTGAATTTTGTCAGGTCCAGTAGCTTTTCTATTTTTTTGTGATCGTATAGCGTGTATGACCTCATACTTAGTTATTTCTGAACCCTTTTCGTTTATTTTGTTGTTAATTGAAGGGGGAAAACGTGTTCTCTCGTCATTGAATAACTGTTCAATATATTCATGCCATCTCTTCAGTTTAGCATCTACTCCGTGATTATTTCGTTATGCTAAGAACTGTTCCCTGTTGTCGTTTGTGTCTGCCTGTCATCTCTTTTATTTTTTTATGTACATTAAAACTGTCATATTTTACCTATGATTCTTCTATTTCCTGGCACTTTGTCGACATCCATTGTTCATTTGCCTCTCTACATTTCTTTCTAATTGTTCTATTTAGTTGTTTGTATTCTGCTAATTTTGCTTTAAGTTTTCTCCTTTCGTTCATTAGGTCTAGAATTTCCTGTGTCATCCATTCTTGTTTTCTATCATTTCTTGTGTAGCCGATGTCTCGTTCTTCGATGGTGGTTATTTTATTTTTAAATATGTTCCATGTTGTTTCTATTTCCTCCTCTCCTGCCGCAGGTCCGATTGCCGATTGGTGTTACTGGAACGATTCATTGCTTGAGCTATCTCTGATATTTTTTTAGGAGCGAAGGTTCGAACTGAAAAAAAGCAACATCGAAATTAAATGATGAAGTTAAGGCATTAACGAAAAATCCACAAAACACTTGAGTCATCTTAATGTGCTGATATGCAAATAAAAATTATTTATTCTGATTCGTATGACCATTTATTGAATCAAATAACCGATTTCCCACCGTAATTTTTAAGGCGTTTAGAAAGCAATGAGATATAGAGTATGTGAAGCTATCATCACCTTAAACATTTTTGTAAACTTTATTCGATTTCATTGTCAACACATTCAGACATCATTTCAATTAAATGTTTTTGTCGAATTGAAATATTTTAGAAACTTAATCCAAGTTGAAACATTTTGAAATTTCGAACTTATTCTTCAACATATTCGGAACGCTTAGAAATTTTGTAAACTCTGTTTCAAACTTGTAAACTTATTCAAACGCCGATCAAAAGAACACTTTTTACAAATATCAAAATGTTCTTAAAATTATCTCTTAGTAGATTAAACTTTTCTTTTAAAATTCCAAATAAATAATTCAAAGTTCCAAACAGTTTTATTTGTCTGTAAACTTACTTCACCTCAATTTTAACTGTTTGAAATTTCTTTTTCAATACTTGCAAACATTCAAAGTATTTTCAATTTCTTTTGTCACATTGCACAGAAACTTAAAAATTTCAAGATTTCAAACTTTTCCTACAGTTCATCAATTATAATTTCAACCCTTTCAAATTGTTTCGATAGATTTCTGAATTTGTTCAAAGTTAAAAATTTCAAACTTGTTTTTGAAGTTTCATTTCAATATATTAGTAACAGTTTTCCGTACCATTAAAACCGATCACTGTTTCAATGTGAAAATATTTTCGAAAATTTTCTAACACTGAAAATTACAATTTTGCCATTAAATTGTTTTGTTTTTAAAATTATTTTAGATGTTCAAATTTCTTAATCGATTTAACTTTTCTTTAGAAACCCCAAAAAAATTATTCAAGGTTTCAAACATTTTAATTAGTCTGTAAACTAACTTGAACTTAATTTTTACTGTTTGAAATTTTTTTCGATACTTGCAAACATTCAAACAATTTTCAATTTCGTTTTGTCACATTGTACAGAAAGTTAAAAAATTTCAAGATTTCAAACTTTTCCTGCAGTTCCTTAATTATAGTTTCAGCCCTTTCAAATTGTTTCGATAGATTTCTGAATTTGTTCAAAGTTAAAAATTTCAAAATTTCGAACTTGTTTTTGAACTTTCCTTTCAATATATTCGTGACAGTTTTCCGTACCATTAAAATCGAACAGTGTTTTGAAGTAAAACTAATTTTGAAAATTTTTAACATTGAAAATTTTAATTTTTCCATCAAATTTTTTTAAATTATCTTAAATGTCTCAAATTTCTTAGTCGATTTAACTTTTCTTCACAATCCAAAAAAAATGATTCAAGCTTTCTAACATTTTAATTTGTCTGTAAACTAACTTGAACTCAATTTTTACTGTTTGAAATTTCTTATTCAATACTTGCAAACTATTTTCAATTTTTTTGTTGGTCACATTGTACAGAAACTGAAAAAATTTCAAGATTTCAAACTTTTCCTGCAGTTCCTCAATTATTATTTCAACCCGTTCAAATTGTTTCGATAGATTTCTGAATTTGTTCAAAGTTAAAAAATTTCGAAAATTTCGAACTTGTTCTTGAACTTTTCTTTCAAAATATTCGTAATAATTTTCCGTACCTACCATTAAAATCGATCACTGTTTCAAAGTAAAACTATTGTTGGATATTTTTTAACATTGAAAATTACAATTTTTCAATTAAATTTTTGTTGGTTTTAAAATTATTTTATATGTCTCAAATTTCTTAGTCGATCTAACTTTTCTTTAAAATCCCCCCAAGAAAATGATTCAAGCTTTCAACACTGTTTCAAAAATTTTTCAAAACTGTTGAACTTCAAAAATTTTTAAAAATTCAAACTTTCGACATTTCAAAGTCCGTCTCAATCAATCATCGAAATTATTTTGAAGATTTATTCACAAACATTCCAACATTCCTCCCAAATCTTCTCAAAATTTTCATTTATTTGTGAATTAAATAGAAAATATATTCTATTTTTACTATTTCCTAATGTTTTGAACACGTTTTCAATTATCTAAAATGTTTTAGAAAAATTTAAATATTCAAATAATTCACATTCCAAAACTTTAGAGTGTTTAACTTGAAAAATTGGAATTCACTGTCTTTCCGCAAAATTCGTTAAGTCAATGGGAACATTTTCGAAGAAACATTTTCTCCTTTTTGGGAAAATTCTCCGAACGAATATCGAACGTTGAATATTTTTCTAGTCAAAAAAGTTAATTTTTGAAAAAAAAATTAAAACTAATTAATAAGGGAAAAACTTAAAGAGAAGGATTTCGATTAAATGAACAAAAATTATTTTAAGTTCAAAATGTTGTAAAAAACTAATACGTAAAATATTGTTTACAGACTTTTGAAATGTACGAGAATATAGAATTCTTGAATAAATCACATGAATTACTCAAAAGGAAATGTGTCATATAGAGAAATTATATACGTGCACAAAGCTAAAATTTCGTGCGAAAATATTCGTCAAGTCAAACGGATCATTTTCTCTTCGTTTACAAAACAATTACAAATAATTAATAATGAAAAACCTTACGGAACTTAGAAAAATGTTTTCGATGAAATGAGGAAAAATTATCATAAGTTCAAAATGTATAAATTAATTTTTTGGAAACAGCTTGAAATAGACGGAAATATTAAATTTTCAATTTTCAAAAAACATGTAGAACACAAAACGATATGGACTTTGTCGAATTTACGTAAAAATTCTGTCGGTTTCCGAAAGATTCGAAAATATTTCTTGAAAACTAAAAACTGGTTTACGGATAGTTTTTACACGTTACCAAAAAATCACATAGAATCAACCTAAATGGAAAATGTGAGATATAAAGAAATTATAAACACTGGTTAAATTAAAAAGTATCTGAATCAAAACTCATTTCCAAAAATCGAAAGAATATCAAAATGTGAGTAAAACTTTTTCAAGTCTACCGAGTTTACGAAAAAAAATCAGATAAAGTAACAACACTTACCTCAAAAGTGGATACTTGGTAAAGGCACTTCACACTTCACAATTTTTGAGCACTTAAGACTGTACTACCTTCAAGACGACAAACACAGAATGAAAAATTTTCGCAAAGGATCCCTATTTATAGAAAATACAACGTTCCCTTAATGTCTTTCGGAGAAAATGAGATTCGCAAATAAAGGACCACCCCTGGAAGGGCGGGGGGTATTGAATGGATATATCACAGTGGCGCAACCAGAATTTTTTCTTGTAAGGGTACCTAATCGCAATCCGAAATTGTTACAATAATACTAAAAAATAGGTCTTCAGTCGATTTTTCGTGTTTTTGGAAGCAATCGGGGCGGGGGCACCGCCTTCCGAATTGTACTGACCGCCAAATTGTTGGAAGGCATACGCCCGGGTGCCCCCTATGGTTACGCCAATGTCATTTTGTACAGCCCTTTTCAACTGCAAAACAAATTATTGAATGTTATTGATAATTATGGACATTAAACTCATCAAAGTTTTTTTTAGGAATCCCTGTACAATTAAGAAAATTTTGTTTTCTATTGTGATTCTTGATGAAAATTACTATTTAATAACTCCCGAATCAAATTTTTCATTTTCATAAAGATTCGTTTATTTTACTGGTGTCTGTGAAGAGCGTCATAAGTAAAGCCCGGATGTTAGGCAAAATGCCATAAAATGCCATAAAATGCCTATTTTCGTATTTTCTGTCTATTTTGCCTAAAATGGGATTTTATGACTTATTTCGCCTATTTCGAACAATTTATGATAGTATAAAGTGGGAAACCCTAAGATCTCAGGTAGGCAGGATTGGTACATAGACAAGAGATAGTTCCCTTTTTCTAGAAATTGATACAACAACTGTTACTGATGGGAAAACCTAAAACCAGATACCTATAGGTATAAATATATCGTAATACCCATTTCCGTTCAGTTGTTTTTCACCATTCGCCCATTCGGTTCAACTTATCGCCAGCCAATATGCCTAAAGTCAGAGCATCCGAACAAACAAAATTGAATAAATTAATACTTGAATTCGGTAAAGACGTTTTCAGTAGTGACGGTTCAGTGTTATTCTGCAAAATATGTGACTGTAAAGTGAATTTTGAGAAGAAGTATTTTGTATCCCAGCACCTTTCAACAGTGAAACATAAAAATGGTGCTTCGAAAAATTGCGATAGTAAAAAAACGTGTCTGCTTCCGAATTTCGGCGTTATATCCAATCGACAATCCCAATTCTCTTTGGATTTATGTAAAGCACTGATGGATGCGAACATTCCTCTTTGAAATTGGAAAATCCTTCTCTAAAAGCATTCCTTGAAAAGTACACCAAAGAACACGTGCCAAGTGAGTCCACCCTCCGGAAAAATTATATTGATGTAATGTTCCAGGAAAAGATGAACAAAATTAGAAAAGAAACGGAAGGTAAAAATTTGTGGGTGTCCATTGACGAAACAACCGATGCTCTTGGCCGCTACGTAGCCAACGTAATTATTGGAACTCTACAATCAACTCACCAGGACTCTAACACGTATTTATTAACAAGTGAAGTACTCGAATCAGCCAATAATTCGACAATAGCCCAATTATTTACCAGTGCGCTCTCATTATTGTGGCCAAATGGAGTGAAACATGACAAAGTGTTGCTATTTGTTTCTGATGCCGCTCCATACATGAAAGCAGCTGGAAAAGTTCTGCAAGTTCTATTTCCAAAAATGGTTCATGTGACGTGTATAGCTCATGCATTGCATAGAGTTGTTGAAGAAGCGCGAAGTTTATTTCACGATGTCGATCTGTTAATATCAAACGTCAAGAAAGTTTTTTTAAAAGCTCCATGGAGGGTGCAAATTTTCAAAGAACTTGCACCAGATCTGCCATTACCACCTCAACCTACAATAACGAGATGGGGCACATGAATATCGGCTGCCATTTATTACGCAACCCATTTCGAGAAAATTGTAGAAATAGTGGATCACCTCGAAAATGATGCAGCTTCAATAGAAATATGTAAAGATGTTTTGTCCAAAAAGAATATCCAGTCTGATTTAGCACACATACTTGCACATTTTCATTCAATTCCAACATCAATACAAAAACTAGAAGAGAGGAATTTAAAATTACAAGAGCAATTGAACATTATGGATGAAACAATTGAAAGAATCAATTCTGCGCCTGGATTAAAAGGAGAGTTCATGAAAGAAAAATGTGAAAAAGTGTTGCAGAACAATAGTGGTTTGGTCAAGATGCGCGAAATAAATTCGATTTTATTAGGAGATGGGGTCAGTAATTTCTTGAACCCTACCGAAATATCCTCATTTATGTATGCACCTCTGACATCTGTTGATGTGGAGAGATCTTTTTCGTTGTATAAACATATTTTATCAGATAGACGACAAAGTATAAAATTTGAAAATTTGAGAAAACTATTGGTAGTTATGTTTAATAAAGAATAAGTATTCATATCGAATGTTTTTTTGTTTTATCTTATCTGTTTTTATCTATCAGTATATAATAAATGCCTTTTTTAAGTGCCTATTTTGAGTATTTTTATTGCCTTTTCACTGCCTTTTTTTAACGAATTTATAGTGCCTAAAGTCCGGGCTTTAGTCATAAGATATTTTGGTTCGGTATTTGAATGTTAACAACAAAACAATTAAAAATTTCAAGTAAAATTGAAATCATTTTGGAAGCTTTCAAAAATGAATAAAATTTTGATAACTCTGAAAATAAATTGAAAGATTGATGGATATGGATTGAAAATGTAAGAGTTTGAACTTGTGTACTATTTCTGAAACTTTAACAAATAATCATTTCGACCGATGAACGAATATCTTCAGGATTTTTTTGAAAATCGTATTCAACAGGGTGAATAAAAGAACGTTTGATTATCTTGTACATACTACGTTTCGATCGGTATACGATCATAAACTTTTGTCAAAGCGATTCCATCTATTAAATACGAGTTTGTGATCGTATATCGATTGGAACAATATTTAAACGTTCTTTTATGCATCTTGTTTACTGCAATTTTCTAGAAAATCCTGAAGATAAAACAAATTCATGCATGATATACACGAGATGAAAGTTTCGAACCGCGTTCACTATCAAATGGCACTTCTTGCTTGCTGTATGTTTGGTTGCCTAATTAAATTATAGAATAACACTATTGATATGTTTTGGGCCTATAACCTAACCATTAATGGGGCAATTTTAGAAATATTTCCAATAAAATATCTATAATTAAAGTCCGAATTTGAACAATTTAAATAAAAATGTTACTCATATTAGTTTGCAGAATAGTTTGTCTACACAATTTTGTAACTTCCACAAAATAGCTATGCAAAATCATTGCGAAATTCATTATAATAAAACTCAAATTGTTTGCAAGAATTATGAAATTTCATTTGTAGTCATATTTTCGTTTTAAAATTCAGAATTAAGAATGCCGGAAACTTGCTGAATTTTTCGAAAGCAATAAATGTTGATTTCTCCCAGAAACCTGTTTAACCCTTATTTGTTATCCACATCGGCAAATTTCTTTCTATAAAAAAAATAATAGTAATAAAGTTAATGATAAGTAGGTATGATTGCTGGGAATAGTACGGATGTAAATTATCCCATTATTGAGATTGAAATAGCGTCTTATACATTTTTCAGACGCTGAATACTATAAAAATAAATGTAATTTTGTTTTCATCTTTTTTTCATTTTTATCGTAAATAATCGTTGGATCGGCCTGGAAGCCGATACATTGAGTTTTTTGAGCGTACAGGTCGCGGGTTCGAGTCCCGCTTCGGCTGCTGAGTGACGAATTGAAGAATATATTCTTTTTTCAGTGTTTTCATTTAGAAATATCGAATGATGATTATTTTGAATTGAGAAAAGTAGGAAGCGTTTGCGAGATGATTCAGTTTTTTTTAGATAAAAATATGCCGCATAGTTTTGAACGCTTTTACAGTACCTGGCCAAATTATTTCAAAAGAATGGTAATAGCGTGAATCCAATTAAATTAATAGAAAAATTAAATCACGATCATTTAGTCATTTAAAATGGATTATGCATTCCTCAACAATTCCAAAACAGGACGAAATAAACTTGGTTTTTCCTATCCAAATGCTCTTCTTCATGATAGCAATGTTCATCCCTCTGTTGCCTCAATACTTATTTCTGCAAAAGGGATCTGTTTGGTTTTACGCTTCAAAGCACACAAGGTATTTAGCCCCTGGTCACTAATAAATTCTAAACTATTGCTAACGACAGTAAGGAATACTTACCTGAAATTTTAAACAATTTCAAATAATTTGGCCTGCCACCGTAACAAATTTTGATTGAAACGTGTAGGAACTTAAATTACGGTAAGCAACCGAAAATACAACTTTAAGGAGGACTTGTGTCTCAATGGTTGCATAACGAATCACAGATTCTTACGATTTTTATAATATAATCTATAAAAAACGATTCAAATTTCAATCGGCAACGGAATTTCTCCTACACTATAAGTTTATTTAAAATAACGAAACGATTAATATAAATAATACGGCATGATTCGTCGTAATTGTATGCCCATGGGTTTGGATTTGCAGCATTCCAAGATTTCTTTTCTCCCTGATTTTATTTTATATATGTTTTTTTTTCTTGTATTACATGAATAAAATTGACATACTGTTAAAAAGCTTCAAATACCGGAGAATTTTCGAGAAAACTCGAATGAACGACAATTCTAATTGTACTGAGATATTTCCCGAAATCTGTCCCATTTTTCCTCGTGTGCAAAGTACAATATAATAAAACTCTAATTTTCTGTAAGAATTACGAAATATCATTTGTAGTCACATGTTAACATTTCTTCAGAACCGATTAAAACATTCTCAAATCTTCTTTGAGACATTGAGAAATAAGCAGTCCGCAAACTTGCTGAAATTTTCGAAAGCAATCGATGGAAAAATTACAGTTATTGTAGTATTTGAGTAAAAAAATGTTTTCAAATTTAAAGGAAATCCTATTTAATCCGAAATATTGTTTGGATGTTTAATAATCCTTCCCCAAATATCCAAGGACTACCTAAAGCATTTAATATAAATTTCCCATTTTTTTTTGTTGCAAATTTAACTTTCGTCAAATTCATATGGAGCGTTGAGTTTTTCTGTTTTTCTTTTAACATAATCAATTGGTCGTCGTTGTTCCGAATAATATAATAGAGCCTTAAGCTGCTGTCCTGAAACATTGTTCCATTCCTTGAAACTCATTTCGAAGTGTTGATTTCGCCCAAAAACCTGCATTACCTTTCTATGTCAATTTAAGTAATGAACCCCGAATGCCATCATTAGTAGTAATGATTGGTAGGAATTAGTAGGGATGTAAATCATCATTGCGATTGAAATCGCGTTTTATACATTTTTGACATGCTGTATACTATAAAAATAAATGTAATTTTATTTTCGTCTTGTTTTCATTTTTTATCGTATTTTAGAAGTAACCATTGAATCGGTCTGGAAGCCGGGAGGTACATTAAGTTTAAAGAGCATACAGACCGCGGGTTCGAGTCCCGCTTCGGATTTCCTTGAAACTCATTTCGGAATGTTGATTTCTACCAAAAAACTGTTATACCCTTCTTTGCTATCCACATCGGCAAATCCCTTTCAATAGAAAAATACTCGTCGGAATTAATCAATAGTAGATTAAAAAATATATTCTTTCTTCGGTGTTTTTATTTGAAAATATCGAATAACGAATATCTTGAATTCAGAAAAGTAAAAAGCGTTACCGACATGATTTAATTTTTTTTAGATAAAATTATGCCTCACATTTTTGAACGCTTTTACAGTGCCTGGCCAAATTATTTGAAACGATAGTATGCGAAAACGCTTGAATTTTATTCCGGGCGTCCGAGTAACTCGTTTTTCTCCAACTACCTGATAAGGGTAAATAGATGAGTAAGCGACATGCACACAGGAACGTAATAGTTGATTTTTTTAGATAGTTGGTAATAGCGTGAATCCAAATAAAATAGGAAAATTAAATTACGAACATTCGGTCATTTAAAACCATTATGCATTCCGCGACAATTCTAAAAGCAGGACAAAATAAACTTGATTTTGTCTGTCCAAATAATGTTTCTCATGAAAGCCAGAATCATCCTTATGTCGCTTCAATACTTATTTCTACAAAAACAAACCTGTTTGGTTTAACGTTTTGAGGAAAACAAGGTATTTAGCTGTTGCTGACTCATGAATTTTGAGCTATTGTTAACGCCATTAAGGAATACTTACCTGAAAACAAATTCAAACAATTTAGCCGGCCGCCATAACAAATTTTGATCGAAACTTGTCGAAGCTTAATTACGGTATGCAACCTAAACTACAACTTTAAGTAGGACTTGTGTGTCGATGGTTGCGTAACGAACCATAGATTCTTTCGTGGCAATAAACAATGAACCCTGAATGCCATCATTAGTTCGATGTAAAACATTCCATTTTTGAATTTTTAGGTGCTGAATATAAAAACAATTTTGTTGTCATCTTATTTCCATTTTCTTATCGTACTTTCGAAATGGACATTGAATCGGCTTGGTAAGCCGAAGATACATTGAGTTTATGGAGCATACAGGACGCGGGCTCGAGTCCCACTTCGGGTTTGGATGTTTTTGTGCATCCAAATGATCTTTCTCATGAAAGCAATGTTCATCCTTCTGTCGCCTCATTACTCATTTCTGAAAATGGATCTATTTGGTTTAACATTTTAAAGCAGGCAGGTATTTAGCTTCTGCGGCCTCAAGAATTCTAAACTATTGTCAACGCGAGTACAGGATATTTATCTGAAATTCTAAACAATTTCAAATAATTTGGCCAGCAAATTTTGATCGAAACTTGTCAGAAGTTAAATTACCTAAAATACAACTTTGAATGGGACTTGTGTCTCAATGGTTGCGTTACGAACCACAGCTTCTTACGATTTTTATAATGTAATCTATAAAAAACAATTCAAATTTCAATCGAGAACGGAATTTTTCTACATTATAAGTTTATTTAAAATAGCAAAACGTATGATACAAAAATATTTTTCATTTTACATACTAATTATTCGCAGAAATCTAACACTAATGTATCCTCGAGGAAAAATATTAAAAAATTAATTAATATGGACGACAAATTAAGTCATCACAGTCAGCCTTTGGACAGTTCCAAAAATTCTTAGACATAATTCGTCGTAATTGTATACCTATGAATTTAGATCTGCAGCATTCCACGGTTTCCTTTCTCCGTGACAGCAAAAATAAAATAAAATAAATATTAAGGCAGTTTTGAAATTCTATTTTATTTTTATTTTATATATATATATATATATATATTTTTTCTTGTATTACATGAATAAAATTGAAATGTTATTAAAAAGCTTTAAATACCGGAGAACTTTCGAGAAAACTCGGATGAACGACACTTCTAACTGTACTGAGATATTTCCCGAAATTTTTCCCATTTTTCCTCGTGTCCATAATATAATATAATAAAACTCTAATTTTCTGTAAGAATTATAAAATTTCATTTGTAGTCATATGATGACATTTCCTCACCGCGATTGAAATATTTTCAATTTTCTTTGAGACATTGAGAAGTAAGCAGGACGGAAACTTGCTAAAATTTTCGAAAGCAATCAATGAAAAAATTTCAAACAGTTTATTATTTGAGCAAAAAAATGTTTTGAAAATTAAAGGAAATCCTGCTTAATTCGAGAAATTGTTTGGATCTCTAATAATCATTTCGCAATTATCCAAAGACTATCTAAAAAATTTAATATAAATTTTCAATTTTTTAATTTTTTAAATTAGTGTGGTGCGTTTTGTTTTCCTGTTTTATTTGAAACATTAATGTATAGTATAGTAGAGATGACCTGAAACATTGTTCCATTGCTTGAAACTCATTTCGGAACGTTGATTTCTACCAGAAACCAGTATTATCCTTCTTTGTTGTCCACATCGGCGAATCTCTTTCAATAGAAAAATAGTCGTCGGTAATAATCCATAGTGGCAATAAATTTAAACAATGAACCTCGAATGCCATCAGTAGTTTTATATAAAACATCCGGTTTGGAAGAGTGAAATCACATCTTTTACATTTTCTAGACACTGAATACTATAAAAATGAATGTAATTTTGTTTTCATCTTATTTTTCATCGTATTTTAGAAATAACCATTTAATCGGCTTACTCGCTGTAGATACATTGAGTTTATAAATCATAAATGCCGCGGGTTCGAGTCTCGCTTCAGGTTTGCAAGTTTTTGTGCGAAATGGTGGCTGAATTGCGATCAGAATACAAGAAATATAAGAAAAATCACATATCTCCTCCGGATAACTGTGGAGTGACGGATTAAAAAATATTTTTTCTCCGGCGTTTTTATATAGAAGTAACAAATATTTTGAATGAAATTGAGAAAAGTAGTAAGCGTCTCCAAAAATGATTCAATTTTTTTTCAATGCCGCACAGCATTGAATGATTTGATAGTCGTTGGCCAAATTATTTGAATCGAAAATATTATGCTAGTGGTTTAAGTTACTCGTTCTTTCCCAAGTACCTGTAATTCGTAACTAACAGAGTGATCGACATGCATAGAGGAACTACTATAATTATACTAGATAACTTTTTTTCAGATAATTGGTAATAGGGTGAAACCAAATAAAATAGAAAATTCACGAACATTTGGTCATTTAAAACGCATTATTCATTTCTCAACAACTGTAAGAACAGGACAAAATAAATTTGATTTTATCTATCCAAATAATCTTTCTCATGAAAGCTAGGTTCATCTTTCTGTAGCTTCAATACTTATATCTGCAAACAAACCTGTTTGGTTTTACCTGTTAAGGAAGATAAGGTATTTAGCTCCTGCTGAATCATGAATTCTAAACTATTGTTAACGCCAGTAAGGATACTTACCTGAAATTTTAAACAATTTCAAATAATTTAGCCAGCCTCTATAACAAATTTTGACCGAATCTTGTCGAAAAATAAGTAGTGGTATGCAACCTTGAGTACAAATTTAATAAGGACCCTCAATGGTTGCGTAACGAACGATAGATTTTTTCGATTCCGATAATCGAAATCAAATTTTCAATCAGGAACTGATTTTTTCCTACATTAAAAGTTCATTTAAAATAACGAAACTATTAATACCAAAACATTTTTTGGTTTAAATACTAAATATTCAAAGAAATCTAACACCAAATATCCCCAAGAACAAATACTCAAAAATTATTTAATATAAGCAACAAATTGAGCTCATCACAGTCAGTCTTTGGACAGTTCCAAAAATTCTTGGAGATCATTCGTCTTGTATGCTTATAGATTTGGATCTACTGCATTCCAGGCTTCATTCCTTTGTGAATGCAAAAATAAAATAAAATATATTTTAAAGAGAGCATACATTCTCAAATTTCTTTGACAAATTGAGAAGTAACCAAAGTTATTGAAATTTTCGAAAGCAACCAATGAAAATTTTAGTGAAATTAGAATTTGAGTAAAAAATTCGTTTGAAATTCAAAAGGAATCCCTTTTATTCGGAAGATTGTTTCAAGGTTTCATAATTCTTCCGCAAATATCCTGCTGACTTCGATTTTCTAAACTGTAAGAAACGATTCAAATTTCAACCGGGAACGGAATTTTCACTACGTTATCAGTTTATTTAAAATAATGAAACGTTTAATACAAAACATTTTCCATTTTACGTACTAAATATTGACAGAAATCTTACATTAAATTATGTCTAAGAACAAATATCAAAACATTATTTAATATGGACAACAAATTAAGCTCAACACAATCAGCCTTTGGACAGTTTCAAAATTTGTTTTGTCATAATTGTATTTCTATGGATTCGTATCTGCAGCAAAAATAAAATAGAATAAATATTAAAGACGAAGTTTTGGAATTGTATTTTATTTTTATTCTTTATATATATTTTTTAAGGTATTTCATGAATAAGATTAAAATGGTACTAAAAAGCTTCAAATACATGAGAACTTTCGAGAAAACTCGGATGGAAGGCAACTCTAATCATTTCCAATTTTTCCACGTGTGATTGTCTATTAGATTCTTCGACGATATTCACAATGGGCCTTTCCCATGCGGTGGGGATTTAAAATTTGACGGTTGTACACAAATATAGATTTTTTTCAACGCACAAAAATGTCCTAATCATTAATATTGGTGATATAGTTATTGAGAGAGACTCAATGTAACTTAGGTTATAATAGAATTATTTCGTTTTTTGGGTGTAACAGGTTGATTATAATTTTCAAAGATTTATTTTTGAACGTTTCAATGGAGACTCACATCTTCATCAGCAGGACGAAATGGAATAACCTTGAAATTTTAAATTAATAAATATTAAATATAATTCTAAAATAATTAAAAAATAATTAAAATAATTAGGTTATAATGTTATCTAGGCATAGAACTTTAAAATTTCTATGTATTTATGTCATTGTTCCTGAGCGACGGAATAGTAGATGGTTTCAATCTCATTCCCATGTTGCCGATTATACAGAAAATTTAAAATTCAGATTTCCCGCCTTTCAAATCGTTTTTATTTTTTTATAAAAAACTAAGAGGATTTAGAAAAAAATTTCTTGGGAAACTGTTAATTTTGACTTACTTCATTTAATTATGAAATAAAAAAAAATTATGGGAAAGGCCCATTACTAAAGCCCGGATGTTAGGCAAAATGCCATAAAATGCCATAAAATGCCTATTTTCGTATTTTCTGTCTATTTTGCCTAAAATGGGATTTTATGACTTATTTCGCCTATTTTGAACAATTTATGATAGTATAAAGTGGGAAACCCTAAGATCTCAGGTAGGCAGGATTGGTACATAGACAAGAGATAGTTCCCTTTTTCTAGGAATTGATACAACAACTGTTACTGATGGGAAAACCTAAAACCAGATACCTATAGGTATAAATATATCGTAATACCCATTTCCGTGCAGTTGTTTTTCACCATTCGCCCATTCGGTTCAACTTATCGCCAGCCAATATGCCTAAAGTCAGAGCATCCGAGCAAACAAAATTGAATAAATTAATACTTGAATTCGGTAAAGACGTTTTCAGTAGTGACGGTTCTGTGTTATTCTGCAAAATATGTGACTGTAAAGTGAATTTTGAGAAGAAGTATTTTGTATCCCAGCACCTTTCAACAGTGAAACATAAAAATGCTGCTTCGAAAAATTGCGATAGTAAAAAAACGTGTCTGCTTCCGAATTTCGGCGTTATATCCAATCGACAATCCCAATTCTCTTTGGATTTATGTAAAGCACTGATGGATGCGAACATTCCTCTTTGGAAATTGGAAAATCCTTCTCTAAAAGCATTCCTTAAAAGGACACCAAAGAACACGTGCCAAGTGAGTCCACCCTCCGGAAAAATTATATTGATGTAGTGTTCCAGGAAAAGATGAACAAAATTAGAAAAAAAACGGAAGGTAAAAATTTGTGGGTGTCCATTGACGAAACAACCGATGCTCTTGGCCGCCACGTAGCCAACGTAATTATTGGAACTCTACAATCAACTCACCAGGACTCTAACACGTATTTATTAACAAGTGAAGTACTCGAATCAGCCAATAATTCGACAATAGCCCAATTATTTACCAGTGCGCTCTCATTATTGTGGCCAGATGGAGTGAAACATGACAAAGTGTTGCTATTTGTTTCTGATGCCGCTCCATACATGAAAGCAGCTGGAAAAGTTCTGCAAGTTCTATTTCCAAAAATGGTTCATGTGACGTGTATAGCTCATGCATTGCATAGAGTTGCTGAAGAAGCGCGAAGTTTATTTCACGATGTCGATCTGTTAATATCAAACGTCAAGAAAGTTTTTTAAAAGCTCCATCGAGGGTGCAAATTTTCAAAGAACTTGCACCAGATCTGCCATTACCACCTCAACCTACAATAACGAGATGGGGTACATGGATATCGGCTGCCATTTATTACGCAACCCATTTCGAGAAAATTGTAGAAATAGTGGATCACCTCGAAAATGATGCAGCTTCAATAAAAATATGTAAAGATGTTTTGTCCAAAAAGAATATCCAGTTTGATTTAGCATACATACTTGCACATTTTCATTCAATTCCAACATCAATACAAAAACTAGAAGAGAGAATTTAAAATTACAAGAGCAATTGAACATTATGGATGAAACAATTGAAAGAATCAATTCTGCGCCTGGATTAAAAGGAGAGTTCATGAAAGAAAAATGTGAAAAAGTGTTGCAGAACAATAGTGGTTTGGTCAAGATGCGCGAAATAAATTCGATTTTATTAGGAGATGGGGTCAGTAATTTCTTGAACCCTACCGAAATATCCTCATTTATGTATGCACCTTTGACATCTGTTGATGTGGAGAGATCTTTTCGTTGTATAAACATATTTTATCAGATAGACGACAAAGTATAAAATTTGAAAATTTGAGAAAACTATTGGTAGTTATGTTTAATAAAGAATAAGTATTCACATCGAATGTTTTTTGTTTTATCTTATCTGTTTTTATCTATCAGTATATAATAAATGCCTATTTTAAGTGCCTATTTTGAGTATTTTTATTGCCTTTTCACTGCCTTTTTTTAACGAATTTATAGTGCCTAAAGTCCGGGCTTTACCCATTACCATCGTATTTTTAGATGCATTCAAATATTTCACTGTCACAAATAATTCGTTCAATTTTTATGAATGCCTGGGAAGAGTGTCAAAAGATACTTTGATTCGGTGTTTGAATGTTATCAATTTTAGGAAGCTGAATTTTTTTATTTAAAAAGTTTAAAAGGAGTTTCAAATATATTTAAAATCATTTTGAAGGTTTTGAAAATTGAATAAAATGTAAGTAAGTTTTAGAATAAATTGGAAGACTGATAAATTGAAAATACAAGAGTTGTAAAGTTGGGTACTTTAGAATATTTCTAAAACAAATTTACGCATGATATACATGAGATGAAAGTTTTGAACCGCATTCGCTATTAGAGAAATAATTACAACTCTTCAAAATTGCCATATTTCAAAGAATTAATATGTTTTGGGCCTATAAACTAACTAAATATTAATGGCGCAATTTATGAATATTTGCTATTAAATATCCCAAATTAAATTTCGAATTTGAACAATTTAAATTGAAATGTAACTCATATTGGCTTGCATAAATGTTTGTCTACACAATTTTGTAATTTCAATGAAAAATAGTTAACCACAAAATCATTGCTAAATTTAGTCTAATAAAACACAAATTTTCTGTGAGAATTTATTTGTAGTCACATGTTGAAATTTATTTAGAACCGATTAACACATTTTCAAATTTCTTGGACAAATTGAGAAGTCAGAAGGCCAAAAACTAGCTCAAATCAGGAGTCGGATAGAAAAAAATAGACCAGCAGCAAACCATATTCAGGGTAATTTTGAACAATTCCATTTTTCATCACTTTAATTTCATTTTTATACAGTATTCAACATTACACACGAACTTCGATCTCGAAAGAAAATTCAATGCACTACTACCAACCGAAATACCGTGTGAAGCTGCAGAAATCACAAAAGCTGAAGAAATCATATTCCCTGCAATAATATTTCTAAAAAGTAAGGCAAAATTTTCCGTTTTTTTTTGTGGAGAACCTAGAAGAAATGATACGCAATTGAAACAGTTTCCATGTTTATTATAATCCTTTGATTTTATAGCTATTTTTACTATTTTTTTCTATTTTTTATATTCAACTGGTAATATGGATCTTAAAGTCTACGATGTTGTTGAAAAATTAGCGCGTTTACAATATGTTATACGGTTTCCAAGTGAGACGGGGAAGGTGCTGAACCGTTTTCGATCCCCTGCAGCCACTTGGAGCATTCTTTTGAAAGAGTGGCGGCCGCTTGACAATTAGCAAACTTGTACACCTTCCACTCCTCCCGTGCTAACTTGGAGTAATACTCTGCTTCCTTGGACTTGTAATCATACATTCGCACGGTTTTCATAAACTGATCCATCCTCTGAAAACAACGATCTGCTTTTTTTCTGTAAAATTCGTATGAACGTGGTTCGTCGGTAATCGTATCCATCGGGTCGTCCATCATTTGTTCCACCTGATCGCAGATTTGCTGATAATCTTCTTCGAGCAAGTCCTCATCAGATGAAGGCTTCCTGAATGTTAAAGTATCCCAGGTCAAGCATCTAACGGGATCGTTTGCCCTCCAGGCTGCGTTTTCTTGTTGTTGCTGATATGAAGAGTAATTTAATATTAGCGAAATTATCGAATACAAATAATGAAGTAAAAACTTACCTCTTCATTCATCTTTTCCTCGGGTTCTTCGTCCCTGGCTTGTTCTTGGTTCATCATCGAATCATCATCACAAATCCTCCATTGCCTGACGAAGCCTTCTGGAGCTTGTAGCACACGTGATAAATTATTTTCCTCTACCAAATACTTAATTGTAGATTTGCGCAGTTGTATCTTGAACCAGTTTTTGTACATCCTGCTCAAACTGGAAGGTTGTTCTTCTTCATCGAGAATTTGATATAATACCGGAAGATATTTACAGTTGGGCCTCAAATAATTTTCATAATTTCTTGATAAGATTGTTGAAACTACGTAATGGTATTTGAAATGATTATGAAGATTTGTGATGTCCTCAATTAGTACGTGCGGGAATCGAGAACACATATCATAGAAGTTTCTATGTTCAAGGTAAATGTTATCTTCAGTAAAACAACTTGCATCGTTTATTATTTCCTCGTTCAAGTCAACTGGACTTGCGAGTGGTTTGATGTCTCGAGCTTTAGTAACTATGATTCTTTGTGTGGTTGATAATTCTTCGAAGATGTTGCTCTCCGTTGTTGTCGCCGCGTTTTTGGTGGACTGTTCTTCATCATCAACATCACGTGGTTGGGTAGGTGACTGCTGAAGAAACTCTGAGTTAGTAGGTTGCTGCCAAGAATTCAAAGTAGATTCGCACATCTCCCATCCTAATATATTGGTCTTCTTTGGTGGTTTGATGATTCGCCAATCCTCAGTAAGATCCTACAACATATGATAATATTTAAAAAATTTAATTATTACTAAATTTTCTACGTACATTCAATGCCTTTTTAGAGATCGCCTTGCGGATTGCTTCAAGGAGATTGAGCGCAGCATTTGCTTGAGCATCAGAGAGTGGAGGAAATTCTCGCAGTTGTGGATTCGACTGGAAGTAATGTTGAAGACCGCAAGAATTTATCAACGACTCAGCATTGATTCCGCTCTCATATCTATCCTTCATCATTTCAATAATGACTTGAGTAAAGTGCACGCTTCGATATGACAGTTCATTGGCGTCAGACGACCAAGTTGTTGGCACTTCGAGAATAATTATTCTATATCCATGTTCAATACCTAATCGAGCATATACTTTCATCTCGCAAGAATATTTATGCACATCGTCAATAATAACGGGACTAAATCCGAGCGAGATTTTTCTCGAAACTTCACCTGATAACCATCGATAAGCCTCACTCATTTTATGAGGGTTGTAGGTGTAATTGCCACGTCTGACGAAGAAATTGAGAGGACTAAAAATGTGGTTTTCTTGTATAGGTTTATCAAGAGACAAGTTGAGGATCCGTTTCGCTAAATGCGATTTACCGCTGCCTGGCAGGCCACGGAGCAACAACAGGATTTTAAATCCCGCGCGAATTTCTTTAATCGCGTTGTTAATCTCATGCGTGGATTTGTAGTTTTCTTCGGGGATGTTGTAACAGGAGCTATTCATTCTATGAGCCATATCTGCTATTTTTCTTGGAGCGAAGGTTCGAACTGAAATAAAGCAACATCGAAATTAGCGAAAAATTTATAAACACAGGAGTAATTTGAATGATTATGCTCCGAAAAATAAAAATAATTATTGAAAAATACTTGTTTTGCTTCTGGTTTGGATAAGCATTTTTTTGATAAAATTTATTAATTCAAATAACTGCTTTTCCACCGTAATTTTTCAATGAGTTGTAGAGTTTTTTTAAACTTTCAAATTTTAATGAATTTCAATATCAACACATTTAGACACGATGTTTTCAATTGTTTTGTCGAATAGAAATATTTAAGAAACTTGCTCCAAGTTGAAAATTTTCAAAATTTCGAATTCGTTTTTCAAACATATTCGGAATAGTCAACACTTTGAAAATTTCTATTTCTCCTTTAAATTCTTGAAACTCTGTTTCAAACCTGTGAACTTATTCAAATGCTAATTAAAAAATTCTTCCTACAAATATCAAAATTTTCTTAAAATTATTTTCGGTGTCTCCAATCTCTTCATCGATTAAACTTTTCTTTTAATATTTCCAAATAAATGATTTCAAACATTTTTATTTGTCTGTAAACTTACTTCACCTCAATTTTAACTGTTTGAAATTTCTTTCTCAATACTTCTAAACATTCAAACTATTTTAAATTTTTTTTTGTCACATTGTACAGCAACTTCAAAATCAAGATTTCAAACTTTTCCTTCAGTTTTTCAATTATTATTTCAACCCTTTCAAACTGTTTTAATAGATTTCAAAACTTATCCGAACAGTAATTGAATTGTTTATTGAGAAAATCAACATTTTTCCAAAAGTTCGAACGAATTTCTCGGAATTTTTATGTTATGTTATGTTAAGTTTTAATTATGTCGAAACTTTCTCTGGTCAAAATATTTTCAAAACTTTCTCATAAAAATATAAAACCGGAAAATTTTCAATTCTGGTTTTTCTTACGTCGCGAAATACGAGCTTTGACCTTTTCCATAAACTTATTCTTCCCTGAATTGTTTTCTTATTTTAACGTTATTTCGTCTGTTGTTAAACTATTATCTACCACTTTGTTAAACATTTTTTTGAACCATTGAACTTCGTGAACTTTTGAAAATTCGAACCTTCAAAATTTGAATCATTTTCAAACTTTTTCCTATAAAATTATTTTCAAAATTTTCTCACAAACTTTTCAAGTTTCCTCTTAAATATTTTGAAAATTTTCTATTTATTAGTGAATTTACTTGTATTTCATTTTTACTATTTCCAAATCATTTAAACACGTGTTCAAACATATAAAATGTTTTACAAAAAATTAGAAATTCGAATTATCGACACTTTGATACATTTAGATGATTTAACCAGAAAAATTCGGATTTCCTGTTGTCCTTCCGCAAAACTCGTCAAATCAAACGAAGGGGAAAATTCCTCTTATTTTGGAAAAATCCTCTGAATGAACATAAATATGAAATGTCAAAAATTTTTCTAGCTGAAAAAGTCTATAAAAAAATTGCAAATAACTAATAATAGAAAAACCTACGAAACTTCGAAGAAATCTTTTCGGTCAAACGAAGAAAAATTATTTTGAGTAAAATATGTTGTAAAAGTTATTTTTTGAAAACAGCTGAGAATGGACGGAAATATCAAATTTTCAATTTTCAAAAAAAAAAGAGAAAACAACACTATTTGGAATCTATCGAATTCACCTAATTTCCGAGAGCGTCGATATTTCTTTAAAAGTAAAATATTGTTCACGGAATTTTGAAATGTATTAAAGTATAGAATTTTTGAATACTTTTCAAACGTTATCAAAAAGTCACATTGAATTAATTAAAAAAGAAAATATGTCATAGAGAAATTATAGACACAAGTAAAATTTGCATATATCTTTCACGCGAAAAAAATCCTCAAGTCAAACGGTACATTTTCTCTCTTAGTTTAAAAAAAATTACAAATAATTAATAATAGAGAAACTTACGGAACTTAGAAAAAATGTTTTCGATGAAATAAGGAAAAATTATTTCAAGTCAAAATCTATACATTAAGTTTTTGAAAACAGATGGGAATGGGAGACATATGAAATTTTCAATTTTCGGAAAAAGGAGAACATAAAACCCTTTATGGAATTTATCGGATCTACAAAAAAATTACTTCAATTTCTGAAAGAGTCGAAAATATTTTTTTAGAAATAAAATATGGTTTATGGACTTTTGAAGTGTGTTAATATGTAGAATTTTTGAATAGTTTTTAGAGATTATCAAAAAAACCCATGGCATTATTTTAAATAAAGAGATATAAAGTAATTATAGACAAAAGTTAAATTTACAAGTATCTTCAAATTTCACGCAAAATTATTCTCAAAAAAATCAACTATCAAAAGGCGACCAAAACTTTTTCATACATTTCAAATAAATTCATTGGAAGAAATGAAAATGTTTTTGAATTGTCTAAACAATTTTTATAATAATTATAAAATTCAACAGTTTTAACTTTTCCGAAGAACTATCGAATTTACGGGAAGAAATAGTTAAAAGAACAACACTTACCACAACAGTAGGTACTTCGTAAAGGCACTTCTTCATAACTTTTGAGCACACAAGACTGTACTACCCCCAAGACGAGAAACACAGACTGAATAATTCTCGCAAAGGGTCCGTATTTATAGGAAACACGATGTTCCCTTAAAGACTTTCGCAGAAAATGGGATTTGCAGATGTTGTTTGATGACTCCCTAATCAAATTTTTCATTTTCGTAAAGAATTCTCTTTCAATAGATAAATCGTTGTCAATAGTAATTCACAGCTTGCAATAAATTTGAACAATGAACCTCGAATACCATCAGTAGTTCGATGTAAAACATCCCATTTGTGTGTTGTAATTTTGTTTTCATCTTATTTTCATACTCTTGACGTGTTTTAGAAAAGCCCAATTGAATCGACCTACTATCCTGGAGATACAATGAGTTTTTCCATCATACAGACCGCGGGTTCAAGTCCCGCTTCGGGTTTGGATATTTTTGTACAAGATGATCGTGGAATTTGGATCAAAAGCAAAATTTGAGTATGAGAAAAAGCACCTATTTATTTCGGATAGCTGTGGACTGGCGGTTTAAAAAAATATCATTTCTCCTGTTTTTTTGTTTAGAAATAACGAATAACGAATATTTTGATTGCGATTGGGAAAAGTAGAGAGCGTTTCCGAGATGATTCAATTATTTTAAAAAGAAAATTATGCCGCACAGTTTTGAACGCTTTTATAGTGGCTGGCCCATTTATCTGAAACGAAAATATTCACAAACGCTTGATTTTGACTCCAGGGGTTCGACAATCTCGTTTTTCTCCATGTACCTACAAATCGTAAATACCTAGAATAGTGATCGACATGCACACAGAAACCTGTGAAATGATTTTTTTAAATAATTAGTAATAGTCGAAAATTCTTGATACAACTTTAAGTAGGACTTGTGTCTCAATTGTTGCGTAACGAATCACAGATTTTTACGACTACGATAATCTAATCCCGCGGTTCGCAATCTTGGGGTCGCGACCCCATATGGGGTCGCGAAAGATATTTATGGGGTCGCCAAGAAAGTCAAGAAGGTCTTGTACTTATCGAATTTTATTAAGGTTTATGCATAAAATATAATCTATCTTTACATACACAATTACAGCTATCGGCATTTCGACTGATTATGAACTAGTATTATTTCTTTTTCCAAAATTGCAGTCAACAATAAAAGAAGATTTGGACGTTTTATACGACGTTTCGATCGTTATACGATCATAAACTTGTAATTTTTTAAGTAAAAAATTTTTCAATACGACTTTTGAGTGTGCTTTGACAATTTGATGATGTTAATAATGTTGCTTAGATACAGATCACAGTTTACTGTTTAATAAATAACGTTATAGAAGAAAGAAAAAACAAAATATATAATAATAATAATAATAATAATGAATTAGATTCCTCTACTATAAAGTATATTAGCATTATCCAAAAAAATAGGTAACATTTTACATAAATATAATCTTATTCTAACAAATAAACCATACAACACTATATATAAATTTTTCTCTAATTTAAAAGACCCTACAGATGAAAATAAACAAACGAATGTTTACAAAATTTCTTGTATAAATATTGGACAAACAAAACAATATTTGCATAAAAGAATTTACAACCATGAATATTCTTTACGATTAAATAATGACACATGACACATGACTTAAACCACAATTTTTATTGCAATAATGTGACAATCCTTGATAAAAAATCAAACTATCAGTAACGATTAATCAAAGAGATGATACATTTCGAAAAAGAAAAAAACTCTGCCAATTTTAGAACAGTTATTGAAAATTTTAGTATAATTTATAATGGAATATTTTAAAGTTATTCTTAAACAGTAAACTATGATCTGTATCTAAGCAACATTATTAACATCATCGAATTGTCAAACCACACTCAAAAGTTGAATTGAAAATTTTTTTAATTAAAAAATACAAGTTTATGATCGTATACCGATCGAAATGTCGTATAAAACGTCCAAATGTTTTTTTATTGTTGACGGCAATTTTGGAAAAAGAAATAATACATACACAATTACACAATCTCCTTAAAACGGACAGAATCGAAAATAACTACGACTGTACAACCTGTCCAATCCCGCCCGTCATCTCCTAAATATTACTCTTATGTTAAATGCATATTTTCTAGTTTGCTCTAATATTACTTTAAAAAATAAATGAACATTTCAATATAAATAATTTACGAAATAAAAACAACTAACTTCGTTACCTGAACCAACCTTTGCACTTGCTAACTTTTTTTTGTGGGGTCGCTGATTACTCCTTTTTTAATTCTGGGGTCGCAATATCGAAAAGGTTGCGGACCGCTGATCTAATCCATAAACAACGATTCAAATTTCAATCGGGGACGGAATTTTTTCTACATTACAATTTGTTTAGAATAAAAAAACGTATAATACGTGCGGTTGTTTGTTAAGTTATTCGACGATCACATTTTGGGCTACATTCAAATATTTCATTTCCAAAAAGTATTGGTTCGATTCTTTTAAATGCCTAGAAAGTGCGTCAAATGATATTTCGATTCAGTATTTAAATGTTCATAATTTTAGGAAGTGAAATTTTTCAATTTAAGAAGTCTGGAAGTAGTACTAAGAGTTTCTGTTGAATTAAAAATCATTTTGAAAGGTTTTAAAACTGAATAAAATTGAAAGACTGATACATTGAAAATGTAAAAGTTGTGAAGTTGGGTAGTCTAAAATATTTCTAAAGCAAATTTATGTATGATATACATGAGATGAATGTTTTGAATCGCAATCACTATTAGAGAAATAAACACTTTTTTTAAAATTTTTCATATTTTATAGAATTAAATTGTACTTCTTGACTTCTGTATGTGTGTTTGCCTGATTAAATTATAGAATAACCCTATTAATATGTTTTGTCTGGACCTAACCAACATCGGCGCAATTTAAGAAATATTTGATCAAATTAAAAACAAAATTTAAACATTTTAAATAAAAATGTTAGACATGTCAGCTTGGAGGACACACGATTCTGTAATTTAAGCAAAAGTAGCTCATTGACAAAATCATCGCGAAATTCGGTATATTGACTAAATTATGGAATTTCATTTGTATTCACTTCATGAAATTTCTTCAGAACAAGCTAACACATTTTCAAATTTCCTGAAAATTTGAGAAGTGAGCAGTTCGAAAACTTGCTGAAAATTTCGAAAGCAATCATGAAACTTTGAGTCTGTTTAGTATTTGGGTAAAAATTTTTTTTTGGATTCAAAGTTTTTATTAGAAGAAGTGTTTGAATTGTTAATAATATCCAAGGATTTTCTACAAAATCTAATATAAGTTTTCCATATTCTTTCAAAATTCAATTTTCATGAAATTTATACGATATGTTTAGGTTTTTCCGTTAGTCCTTCTTGGAATTTTCAATCGCTCGAGGTATAATAGAGACAAAAGCGTTAAGCTATTGGCCTCAAACTACATTCCTTCAAACTCATTCCGGAATGTTGATTTTTCGCAAAAACCTGTATTACCTCTCTTTGCTATCTGCATCGTCAAATCTCCTTCAATAGAAAAACAGTTGGCAATACTAATCCTCAGTGGCAATAAATGTAATCAATGAACCTCGAAGCCATCGTTGCTTCGATGTTAAACATGACATTTTAGAGAGTGAAATCGCTTTTTTAGACGCTGAATACTATAATAATAAATATAATTTCGTTTTCATCTAATTTTTTTATCGCATTTCAGAAATAACCATTGAATTGGCTTGGTAGCAGGGAGATACAATGCATATTGGAGCGTACAGGCCGCAGGTTCGAGTGATCGGCATGCATACAGGAACGTAATAGATGATTTTTTCAGATAACTGGTAATAGCGTGAATCCAAATAAATGAATAGAAAATTTAAATCACAAACATTTAGTCATTTAAAACATTCCTCGAAATTTCTAAAAACTGAACAAAATAAACTTGATTTCGTCTATATAAATAATCTTTCTCATGAAAACAAGATTCACCCTTTTGTCGCCTCAATACTTATTGCTGGAAACGGACCTGTTTGATTTTACGTTTCTAGGAAGACAAGTTAGTCAGCTCCTGCGGCCTCATGAATCGACACCAACAAAAGAGACTTACCAGATATTTTAGACAATTTCAAATCATTTGGCCAGCTACTATCACAAATTACTGTATGATTGAATATTTTCTATCACTTGTCGGGATGAAACTGTTGATATTTCTTCATATTTATGTTTTCAATATCCTTTAATGATTTTGTTTTCATTTTACTTACATTTTTTCAACGTATTTCATAAATAACCGTTGAATCGACCTGGTAGTTGGGAGCTACATTGAGTTTTTCAGCATACAGGCCGCGGGTTCGAATCCCACTTCGGGTTTTTGGATGTTTTCCGTAAGATAGTCGTTGGATTTGGATCAGAAGACAAGATAATCATGCCGCCCACTTTTGAACGTTTTCATCAGATTTTGATCGAAACTGTATCGAATATTATATTTATTTTTATCGTATTCGGCATCCAAAAATCTATAAGAAACGATTCAAATTTCAATCGGAACCAGTTTTTACCGACTGTTCGAGTTCTTTGCAATGCAGACAGGTAAAATATTTCAAGTAAAAACAGGAACAAACGTAAATTATAATAGTTTATTCAAAATAATGAAACGTATAATATAAAAATATTTTTATATGTACGTAGTAACTATTAACAGTCATCTTATGGTAAATTCTCTCCAAGAGTAATTATTTAAGAAATATTTCATATGGAGAACAAGTTTAACTCATTACTGTCAGCCTTTGGCAGTTCCAAAACTTCTTAGAGATCGTTCGTCGTTAATGTGTTCCTATGATTTCGATTTGAAGCATTCCAGGGTTCATTATTTCATTATTTTCTATCACTTGTCGGGATGAAATTAATGATATTTCTTCATATTTATGTTTTTAATATATTTCAATGATTTTTTTTCATTTTACTTAGATTTTTTCATCGTAAAATCGTAAAATCGTCACCAGGGGATTATATGTGCCGAACAGGTATCCATGCAGTAACCATCTGTATTATTCAACAGACGACCTTCCCATGTCAATTACTCCGCTGATTCTTTTCTGCATTATATATGTGCATTGTTCAAATCATGCTCACGATCAATTTTCAAGCGACCTGAAATCATTTTGATTATAAAAATTCTCATTTTTATCTTTTTCATATGGCATATATAATCTAACTGCTGTCTGCGAGCCGGCTGACGAATTTTCCCTCTTCAAATATTCTGCTGACTCTTTTTTTATTAAATATATTATTTTAATTACTCTTATCATCAATTTTGAGCGACCTGAAATCAATTTATTTATTAAACATGTTGCTTTTCTTCGGTTTCTCAGTTGAGTTTTTGCTTCCGGCACGTTTACTTAAAGAACGTCAAAAATGTCGAAAGAAATTTAACCGTTTTGTGTATTTTGTTTGAAGAAAAGTGCAAATTTGAAAACATTTACAAATGATTTTTTTAAAAAGTGTAGTGATATTTTAGTTATTCGAAAAGAGTTTGATCTATCTATGCATGATGCTAAAATTCCTAACAACTAAACAGCTATCAGCAGTATCATCCCAAGTGTTATAAAATATTTACCGCGTTACCGCCAAATCATCGAAAGTTACTTGCAAGTAAACTTTCATCAGTATCAAGGTTTGTAATGAATATATTTTTAATTTTTAGACCGAAATTGTTTATTGTGCGTGAATGAATTTATTTGTAACTGAGTAAATATTTCCAACAAATTGAGTCATTTAAATATTTTCATTTCTCTAGCTTGGAACAAGAGCCAGGAACGAGCAACCAAGATATTTTAGATGTAAACACATGTGAACAGACTTTGGATAGGAAGAAAAAAATGGTGAATATAATTTCAAACGGTTCGACGGTGACCAACTTCCACCAACTATCACAAGCATTACAAATGTTGACAACACTACAGGTATTTATGAATTTCGCTATCAATTTGGTCCTATAACTGATTATTTAAATTAATTTTATTGAATTATATTAAATTGAATTATTCTGGTATTCTCATACATAACAGATTTTATTTCTATTATATGTACATACTTGTATAATTAATTAATAATTCTCCTCCTTACATTCCTATCTCTTCAAATTGCATATAGATAAAGATAGATTAAACCGATAATTTTTATAAATAAATTGATTTCAGGTCGCCCAAAATTGATGATAAGAGTAATTAAAATAATATATTCAATAAAAAAGAGTCAGCAGAATATTTGAAGAAGGAAAAGTCGTCAGCCAGCTCGCAGACAGCAGTTAGATTATATAGGCCATATGAAAAATATAAAATGCGAATTGTTATAATCAAATTGATTTCAGGTCGCTTGAAAATTGATCGTGAGCATAATTTGAAAAATGTATATAATGAAGAAAAGAATCAGCAGAGTAATTGACAGGGGGAGGTCGTCAGTTGAATAATACAGATGTAATGTTTGTCGTGGAAGATTCAAAAGCGTCACAGTAGGAACATTCTTTATTGATCGTTCGGATTAGAATGATCCACATATCAAATACAACGTCGACGATACCTACGTTGAACTAGTTTCTTAACCTATGCAATCAGCATTATTATCTAGGACGGTTACACATATGAAAAGCTATTACCACATCGATTTATCGACCTAAATATTTTCTTATCGATTGTGATGCAATCTCTCTACATCATCCCTTTCCGAAGAACGTCCTTTACTATGGCCACTTGTGAAGGGCGTTCTCTCAAAAAGTGAGAGATTGTCACAACTCCATTTACGCAATAATTAATCGATGTGATTCCGCTGTTTCTGAATGAATAATACCCTACAGCTATTTCCTTAACTACTTATTCTTGTAGAATCCAAATTAACGTTCACCTTCGCACACCATGGTCGCACTAAGTTCGCGATAACACAAATTGTCACTGAATTCCATAGTCACTCAATCACTGAATCTTACAATGGTTACAAATTAACAAGTACTTACTATCTAGGAACATATTTCTGTATTCTGTTTTTATGTAACGTAATGTGTTTTCCTTTTTTGTCTTTCACCGTGCAATTTACGCCTTGCTCTGATACAACAGTGTACGGACCTTTGAACCACGGATCTAATTTGTCCCTATCCTCCTTGGTGATAAGCACTAAATCACCCGGAATGAGTTTGATGGAAGTTGCTTCCTGTCATATAAAATTTTCCGTTCTTTTTTCGCTTGAGAAATAAAATTCCTGACTCTAGACAATGCATACTGTAATCTAAATTTGACTTCGTGATAGTAAGCATCGATATTATATAATGGGTCTACACCTTGTTTTTCGAAAATCTCCGGATTGACATTGGCCTTTTCGCGAATACTAACTCGTAAGGAGTGTAATCGTGATACGAGCTAGGTGTGGTGTTATAACAAAACGCGAAGTATTTGGACCAAACATCCCATTCGGCTCGAGTTTCAGCCGTGTACATTCTCAAAAACTCATTCAAAACCCTATGATTTCTTTCGCATCCCCCTATTGTTTGACTATGATATGCGGTTGAGATCTTATGCTGCACATACATTAATTTTGCTAGATTGGCGAAAACTTCATTCTTGTATTCCGATCCCATATCGGTTCTGATTTCTTTCATTGGACCATATACGAGAATGAAATTTTCTAGGATAGCTTTCGCTACTGTCGAAGCTTCCTTATTCGGCACGGGCGAAATAACTACGTATTTAGTTAATTCGCATTGAATCGTAACCGCATAAAGATTACCTCGATCAGATTTGGTGAATGGACCTATCGTGTCAATACATACAATATCAAATGCGTTCTGCGGGGTAGGTGTTATTACGAGTGGCTCAACGTGTCTCATTCTAATTTTGTTAATCTGACATTTATGACAAGACTTCGTATATTTCGAAACATCTTTCGACATGCCTTTCCATCTAAAACTAACTTTCAATTTTTTCAACAATCGTTTTTGACCACAATGTCCGCCAAACATTGGGTTATCATGATACTCAGTAATAAGTCTCAATTTATCACTTCTATTGGTAATTAACTTTGGCGAGTCACTAATGACAATCGCTACATTTTTAAGAATTTTTCGCCCTAATTCCTTGAATTCATTAACAGTGCACTGTGAAAATATTTTATCATTCATATTCAGTCTCAATTTAGTAAATTTCAATTCACCAGCCATTTGATCCAGCTTAGACAATATTTGTGCTAACACAGGAATATTGCCATTAGTGTCCGAAATTAATGCTTGAGCGCTCAATTTATTTTTAAAGTATATTAGGATTTCTATATCCGCGTCTCGGATATTTGATACGTTTCTGAAACGTATCAAGGGCAATTTAACGATTGGTAATCATTGAATGAGTTATAAATTACTGGACTTATTTGTTTCTCTTCATTTGTCGCTGACTCAACGTTTCTTTGTACCTTGTCGGTTTTTGACATTGACCTTGTAATTGCATATGTCTGTACTACCTCGTCAATTTGCGACAGGTCAGTAATGTTTATTCTCGATAAAGCATCCGCACCAACGTTTTCCGTTCCTTTTATATATTCGATGTCGAAATTAAATTCTTGCAGATCCAATCGCATTCTTGTTAATTTAGACGTTGGGTCTTTCATGGCAAACAGATAAACTAATGGTCTATGGTCTGATTTAACTATGAATTTTTGTCCATACAAATAGCAACGAAAATGTTTGATTGCCCAATGAATAGCCGTTAGTTCTTTCAAGATTGTTGGTTTGTGCGATTCACCTTTAGTAAAACTCCGCGATCCATACGCAATTGGGAGTTCCACACCGTTGAAGTTTTGTGACAGAATAGCTCCGCAGTCAATATCGGACGCATCCGTTGTTAAAATGAACTGTTGAGAAAAATCGGGATATTGCAGTATTCGAGGGCTAATAAGACTGTTTTTCATGTACTCGAAGGAATTCTGGCATTCACTGGACCAAACAAATTTCGCTTTCTTTTTCGTTAACTGATTGAGAGGATATGCAAATTTTGCGAAGTCTGGAATGAATCGGCGATAGTAATTACAAAACGCTATGAATCTTTTTACCTCGTCACCGGTTTTAGGAGTCGGATATTTGCTTACTGATTCAGATTTAGAGTCGTCTGGAAGTATACCCTTATCCGTGATTTTGTGGCCTAAATAGGTCACCTCATTTTTGAAAAATCTACATTTTTCTGGATTCAATTTCAAGCTGAACTTCCTACATGTTGCAAAAACGTCTCTTAAATTTTTCATGTGATGACCCTCGGAACAGCCGATGACTATAAGGTCATCCATATAAAGAAATGCTTTTTCGGGGGTGACACCCGCAAAGGCTATGGACATCATTCTTTGGAAACTGTTTGGACTAACCGACAATCCGAACGGTAATCTAGTGAATCTATATGAACCGGAATCTACGCTGAAAGATGTCAAATCCTAGAGTCTTCGTCAAGTTCGACTTGATGAAATCCCGATAACAAGTCGATTACCGAAAACCATTTGGCTCTACCTAGCTGATCTAAAATGTCATCTATGCGTGGAAGTGGATATTTATCCGCAATTATTTCTTTGTTTATATTCCTAAAATCGACTACCAACCTCCATTTTGACCTGTTCCCGACTTTTTCGGAACTAACAATACAGGACTGTTGAATTCCGAAACCGAGGGTTCTATTATATTATTCTTTAACATTTTTCCGACTTGATTATTAATTTCTTCCTTTTGAGCTGCTGGTGTCCGATAAGCCTTCGTGTATACTGGTTTCTTACCGGTCCACCTCAATTTCTGCCTATAGAAGTTATTCGTGGTCAAAATGTCCGTCTTTAATGCGAATATATCTGAGTATTCTTTGCAAAGTGTACGCATATCATCTTTAACGTGATCAGGGATTTCCTGGTTCAACTGGGACATGAGTTGCTCCTCCTATTAGTTTGTTCCACTTTTACGTTGTAAATAGCAAATTTATCTAATTCCACCGTTTCTAATTTTGGATCGTCAATTATCACACATTGGCATGTCGTATTGATTATTCGGACTACCGAGTTTGATGGAGATATAATTGTTCTAGCTACGAAAACGCCTCTTGATATTTCCTTATTCAAAACTAAAACGCTTTGTGAGATATTTTTAAGACTATTAATCTGCCTGAACACTTCACATCGCGGCGGTAAACAAATTTGATTTTCGTTCAGTCCAGAAAAAATTGGAAGCGTTATTGTGTTATTACTCATCGTCATATCCATTGTCCAATTAGAATATTTTATACTCGCGCCATATTTAGTGAAAAAATCTCGGCCTAATATGCCATCTCCTGGTATCCAGAAATCATTCCCGACTATGTGAAATGCATGATGAATACTTCCATGAGTGAGACTAATTGGAATGTCCGCTAGACCTAAAGAAGTGACAAAACCTTCTGATATGCCTTTAATTTTTATCTTACGTCCTTTATCTAACAAGTGATTCGCATCTAATTTGCTATGTTTCAAAATGGAAATATCAGAGCCCGAGTCTACAAGTAATTTAATTTCAACATTTTGTTCGGTATCAAGAACGACGAAATTTGATAAATTCAAATCAAGATGGAAAATTTTGCGAACCCCCAATTGAACTTATTGGGGCTTGCCCGTTCCTGACTATTTTCATCCACCATTGCTATTCGTACGTTCTGAGATCTACCGGAGTTCCTATTGAAACCTCGGTTTCCTCTTCTGCCTCTATAGTTATTATTCTGCCACTGTTTCCCATCATTATTTCTCACGTCATTATTACTGTTTTCGAAGTACCGAAAATTGCCTGTACGATTGCTATCATGACCCCGTGAGAAGTTACCTCTGTTTCTATAGCTATCGTTACCTCTGTTTCTATAACTATCGTTACCTCTATTTGTATAGCTATCGTTACCTCTATTTGTATAGGAGTACCTGTGCTGCCGATCCGAGCCTAAATAAAAAACATTTCCCGACGGTAATGGATCTTGCACGTTTACAAATTTGGTTATAACCTCCTGAACTGATTGAAAATTTCCTGCTTCCACAATCAACCGGGCTTTCTCGGACGAAGCATTTTGGCATATTGCCTTGATAATATTTTCAACCGCGTACTTTGCCGCTAATTCGCTCGGTACTCCTTCACTATTGTAAGCTTTTGCAATTGTTCGGCTAGGATTCTATTTCCAACGCATAAACAGCCGATTCTTTGTGACCCTGGCGAGTACTCATCAATTTAGAAGCTAACCTGCTCGAATTTTCACCCTTTACACCGACTTTAAGTTTAATGATTATTTCATTGATACTATTCGCACCTACGATCAAGTCACGGGCCTTGCCTGTTAGCCGTGTCTTAATGAAAGCAATTGCATTTGCTTCTTGATCGGCGGAATAAAACTTCAATAATTCTAAAGCATCTAAAAAGGAAGTAAGGTTTTCGAACTTCCCGTCGTACTGGTTGGGGATGAGTTTACTAGCTAGATTGAAGAATTCTACCGGATTTTGAGCCATGACCTCTACGTCTGTATCGTTATCTTCGTCGCAAATTGATATATCGATTTTACCGAAATACGACGTGGGTACAGTATAGCTAACGCCTAGAGCTTGAAACGATTGAACTACTTTATCTCTAACGTGAAAAAAATGATTCTTACACAAATTTTTATCTAAGTCATCCAACTCATTCCAAGAATTTGATATAGCTGACGTGAATTGATTGAAAAGTATGACCAGATTATCTCTTACTTCGGCTCTCGATAGTTCACCTTTCGGAATATTTTTCTTCAACACTCTTTTCGCGTACGCTTTTATATTAAGGGTAATTTGATTGAGTTTTGCTTCGAATTGTTCGTCTTGCATCAGATGACGACTCGCTTACTTTTGCCGAGGAAAACACATTACTATCGAGGAAAGTTCAAACTAACTCAGGTACTAATACAAAATTCTTACTACTTAACTAGTACTTTATGTCACACAAATGTTTCAAATTTCGATTACTCACTCATTGTTCATTGCATACGTCGATTCCTTGGCTATTACTTCCACCTCGTTCCCTTCTTCAAACCTGTTGAACAGATGCCACCGACGCATTGACCTCCCGTCTTAGACGCCTCGTCATCCTCTTCTGGTAAGACTTGCAGAGTTTTATCATCAAGTTGATGATCAGGATTGCCAAGATCAGGTAGAGTACAACCTTCATATCCTTAGAGATGTTGTATTCGCTTTGCTGGACGATGAAGTTGGAATTCACGGCACCATTCTCAGTAACTCCTTGTTTCGTATCCTTAGATTCGGAACTACCCATTTTGTCGTAATATTCTAGTGATCCGTTTTTAAGATGTTTGTACGGTTACTTTTCGGAGTTCTTCTTCGATAGTACCACTGTTGGCAGGATCGCCATGTAATGTTTGTCGTGGAAGATTCAAAAGCGTCACAGTAGGAACATTCTTTATTGATTGTTCGGATTAGAATGATCCACATATCAAATACAACGTCGACGATACCTACGTTGAACTAGTTTCTTAACCTATGCAATCAGCATTATTATCTAGGACGGTTACACATATGAAAAGCTATTACCACATCGATTTATCGACCTAAATATTTTCTTATCGATTGTGATGCAATCTCTCTACACAGATGGTTACTGCATACTCGGACTGAATACCTGTTCGGCACATATAATCCCCCTGCTGACGATTTTACCCCTATCGATAGATCTGCTGAGGCTTTTTTTATCAGTTTAATAGCATAAAAAGTAACCTGTATCAAATGGCACCAATGCCTTCAAGACTTGCATCAGTTTGTACTATGGTTTGTCTACCCGGATTAAAAATAGCAATGCACGGTTCCGAACAAAGAAAATTCCTAACCAAATTGAAGCATTTTTCGCAATCGTCATTCCAAATGAAATTCACATTTTTCCTCAGCAAATTGTGCAAAGATTCAAGAACATGAGTTGCATTAGGGATATAGTTTCGATAGAAATTTATCTTGCCCAAAAATTGTCTAATATTTTTTTTTGTTTTTAGGTGTGGGAAATTGTTTTATCGGCAAAATATTGTCGTATATAGGTTTTATAACGTTATTTCCGATTATGTAACCAAGGTATTTCACAGTATTTGTAGCGAACTGACATTTTGAAAGTTTAAGTCTAAATCCTTCTTCCTAATTAGTTTCAATAATTTTTCAATATGTTCTAAATGTTCCTCAAAAGTTCTAGAAAAAGCAAAAT